>JAWWEE010000074.1:632427-665243 GCA_035221455.1 Xenops minutus | reverse complement strand
CGTGCCCGCCGAGCAAAGGGACCCTCAGAGCTTCGAGAGCCACATACAGGAGACAAGTAAGTGCCGCGGGCCCGTCGGGGCTGGGGGAGCCCGGCAGCCCGTCCCGTCCCCGCCGTCTGCGGCGCCGCCCGGCCGTGCTGGTAATGCGGGAATCGCCTTTTATCTTCCAGGCATCTAACGATGACATTCTGCTGTGGTCTCCCACCCCGTCCCCTTCCCCGCCCGCCCCGTCCCCCCCCGTGTGCCCGCCCTTGTGTCGCTGCAGATTGAGTCCCACAGGCTGACGTTCCGTGAGAAGGCCAAGGCTCGCACGGACCACGGAGCAGAAATCGTGTCCGCACCGTTCCCCACCCCTCCCAGCGGCAGCCCGGGCTCGGGCGGGGACCTGCCTGTGTCGCTGTCACCGCTGCCACCGCCGCCCCCCCGGCAGGGCTGCTGACCCCCGGCCCGCCCCGCGCTCCCGGCGCCCAGCTTGGCTCTCTTGACCCGGCTCTGGCTTTAGGGGGGCAGGCTCGGGGGTCCCGGGGCTCGGGGGTCCCGCCGTGCCCGGCCCCTGCGCTGGGGGCTGCTCCGGGCCGGGGGCGGGCAGGGACGCACCGAGCCTCCCTCCCTCCTTCCCTCCCTCCCCGGGGTGAAGCCAGGCCAGAGTTAACAGGGATAAGCTGTGATCCTCCTTTCTGTCTCTTTTCTTTTTTAACCCCTCTCCCCCTCACCGCTTCAGTTGGATGCCGATATAAACCCTCCACACTCTTAGGCTGTTTTAACTGTTGACTTGAACCTTTTATCCTTCGTGAGGACGTGTTGATGATTTATCTCGTGCTAAGTTTCCTTTTCTCCTCCCTTCCTTGCCCGTAGGAGAGTAGGGACATTAACGCTGCTGCCGTGCTGGCTTCTTACTGACATATCCAGCCTTTGTAACCTCCTTCTCCTTGTTTGGGCTTTCTTTTAATGCTTGGAACCGACGGAGCGAGCTGGTGGGATTAAGCCATGTGTGGACTGAAGGGCACAGGGATGTGTTCAGGGATGTGTTCTTGCAGTGGGAGCTCAGGTGGAGCCCGTGCTGCCCTCCGTGGGGTGCTCACAGACCCTGCCGGGGTGCCCGGGGCTCCTGCGTGTCGGGAGGGAAACGTGGTGTGGTTTATTTATTGCCTGGCACGGCGGGGCCCGGGCACTGCCCCGGCTCTGGGGCAGCACAGGCTGGCACAGGCTGGGGCTTGGAGGCTGAGGCAGGTCCTGGGCTGTGAGGGATGTGTGTCTGTGTGTGTGTGTGTGGTTTAAGGGGCTGAGGGACGGACCGTCGGGATGAGCAGGTCGGTGGGAGGCAGGAGAGGGCAGTGCCCACCCCGGGCTGGGCAGCTCTGGTGCCAGGGAGTGGCAGCTCTGACGAGGAAGGAGACTTTCCCCGCTCTTGGAGCTCCTCGTTTCATGTTGCAAATGACACTAAAGAAACGAAATGTAAATAAATTAAGCCGGGGGAAAAAAGAAAAAAAGTGTTCCCTGGTGGTCAAAGTAATTTAAAGCAGGGAAAAAAAGGCAAAGCAGAGTAAGAAAGCACTGGGCTCAAAGAGAAGGGAAGGAGGCGTGTGCTGAGGGGGCTGCTCCAGGAGGGACAGAGGGAAGCCTGCAGCTTCTCTTGCTTGTGGGAATATTTCTTTGGGAAGCCGGCAATGACACGATAACCCGGAATCTGTATTTACACACAAAGATTCTTATTGCACTTGTATTTTTTATATTAAAGTTTGCATGATTTCTAATAAAATGGCATTAAAATGTACTAGTTTGCATCAAAGTCGTCTGGTAGTTTCATAAGTGCTTTTTCCTCTGAATACAAATTCAAACGATGCAGATTTGCACCTGAAAGGGGCGGTTATATATACCCTGGAGCCCTCCCAGTGCTTCCCTTCCTCCTCCTCCTCCTCCTCCTCCTCCTCCTCATCCTCCTTTCCCTCCTCCTCTCCCTCCTCCTCCTCCTCTCCCTCCTCCTCTCCCTCCCCTCTCTCCGCTCCCTCCGTGCCACATCCCTGTGACCCCAAGCAGGGGCCGTGCCCTGTGTCGCTGCCCCCGTGCTGTGTGTGTGTCCCCGGCGTTCCCGGAGCATCCAGCCCTGTCTGTTCCCGGCGCTGGTTCCGGAGCAGAGGCTGGAGCTGGGCCGGGCTGGGGCCGCGTTCCTGCGGACCCCGACCCGCTGCTGCCCCGTCCCCTCCCTCCCTCCCTCCCTGCCTGCCTGCCCTCCCGGTATATATCACTGCCCTCCCGCTGGCGCTTCCTTCCTTCTCTCACTGCTAAATTCTGAACACCAGCCTCAGCCTCTCAGTCTTGGCTTTGGCTTGGGCTCTTTTTTCCCAACACTTGAATCCAGGGGAAGTTCGGAGGAGAGGGACTGAGGGGAGAGGAGAGGAGAGGAGGAGAGGAGCAGGCTGAGCCCCTCTGCAGGACGGGGCAGGGGCTGTGTGTGTTTCCCAAGTAATAATGCCCGTGTGCTGCGGGCCGAGGGTGCTGAGCCCGCACGGTGAGCCTGGAGCCGGGTTCCCTGGTTCCTTGGGTTCCCTGGTTCCTTGGGTTCCCTGGTTCCCTGGGTTCCCTGGTTCCTTGGGTTCCCTGGTTCCCTGGGTTCCCTGGTTCCTTGGGTTCCCTGGTTTTCCTGGGTTCCCTGGTTCCTTGGGTTCCCTGGTTCCTTGGGTTCCCTGGTTCCTTGGGTTCCCTGGTTTTCCTGGGTTCCCTGGTTCCCTGGGTTCCCTGGTTCCTTGGGTTCCCTGGTTCCCTGGTTTTCCTGGGTTCCCTGGTTTTCCTGCCAGGGCTGGGAAGGGGCCGGAGCCGCCTCCAGGCTCACCGTGCAGGCAGCAGGGGTTGTGCCGGAGGGCAGGGGATGCTCGGGGGTAACCAAAGAGCAGGTGGAGGCCGAGGGGTCGCGTTCTCTGCCCGGGGCACCCCGGGGGCGGATGGCCGGGATGCTGCGGGATGAGATTCCTGGGGATGAGATTCTTTGGGATGAGGTTCCTGGGGATGAGATGCTCTGGGATGAGGTTCCTGGGGATGAGATGCTGCGGGATGAGGTTCCCGGGCCGAGGGAAGCAGAGGGGGGCAGAGGGAAGCAGCCGGGCTCGGTTCAGGTGCCGCAGGAGGAAGGCAAGTGGCAACACTGCACTTTATCTTCTGAGATTGCAAAAACAAACAGCGAAGCCCCTGCCCCGCTGCGAAGGGACAGTGACGCCTCCTCCCCTGCCCCGCTCCTGTCCCGTTTTCCCGAGCGCTGGGCAGCCCTGGAGGAGGATTTGGCATCCCGGGCTGTGCCCGGCCCCGCTGACCCCACCGGCCTGTGCTTCTGTGCCACTTCTCTAACACTCGTTGTGCCTGTGTTTAGCTGACGAACTAAACCCGGATCCATTAGTTTGCTGTGGTGTTTCTAGGACAGCTCCAGTTTTAATCTGGATTTCTCTTTTTGTATTTTCTCTTGAGGAAGCGGCTGTACATACTGCCTGGGAAGGAGCCGTGTGTGCTGGAAATGGCTTGTGCTCCCTGGACGGGCGGGGTGAGCCGGGTGGTGCCGGGACCCGCAGAGAGAGACCCTGCTGGGTGGGAAGGGGCCGGAGGCAGCAAAGTCGGGGCAGAAGTGGGAGTTGTGTTCTGGATTCGATGCGAGTTGAATGTACAGGTTCCTGTCCTGAGCTGGGGCCAGGGGGTCTGAGCTGAGCAGGGCCGGGCAGGGGGCTCAGCAAGGACCTTGGCGGAGCTCGGAGCGAGGGGAGGGCGCTTTGGGGTGTCGGAGCTGCTGAGGATGCGGAGGGAGCAGGGCTGGGGGGAGCTCCGTCCCGCTGGGGTCCCTCCCGGCAGGAGCCCCCCCTTCCACTGCATATCAGTGGCACTTACAGTTCCTTTGGGCTTTTACACTGTTCACCAAGTACATTCAAGTAACCAGGTTCGTGGGCCTGAGGCCGCGGGGTCCGGACCGCGCACTGAATGTAGTTTTCTACGCTGCCCTCGGTGTTGTCCCCGCGTGGTGTCGGTGTGGGGGGCTCTGCGACCCCCCGTGTTCGTGTCCTTTAGGCAGAATTTCTAGTTTCCTCGGAGCTTGGTGGCGGTGACATGCTCGGGGTGAGGGGCCCCCCGAGGGAAGGGCCGAACCCCTCTGTCCCTGCCAGGGGCCGGGGCTGGGGGGCTCCAGGCTTGGCAGAAATGCCCCCCCAGCCCTGCCGGGGTCCTGCGGGGGCAGCCGTGGGAACGCTCGGGCTCCCCTTCCCCTCCCCGCCGAACTCCAGCCGAGTGAGTGTCCCCCCTCCCCGCCCGCCACGGGTCTCGCAGGGTCCGGGGCAGCCTCAGACCCGAGACTCCCCCTCGTCCCCCCCGGGCATCACCCGCAGCTCCCCCGCCCCGCACGGCAGAGCCCCGAGCAGGACCGAGGGAGGCTCCGGCGTGCCGGGCACGGGCAGAGCCGCGGGATGCGCAGCAGGACCCGGGGCTGGTCCCGGCTCCCCCCGCCACCAAAGGGTGGTCGGAGGCCACCAAAGCTCTGCCTCAGCTCCCCACCCGCACGGGCCGGGGACACTCTTTACCTCACCGGGCTGTCTGGGGCGTGAGCAGCGTGTGACGTGTTCTATCATAAATGTGACGTGTTACTATTGTTCGTGTCATAGGGTCGTCCTGCAGGGCTGCCCGGGGCGGGCACCGCTGGCCGGGCAGGGGGAGGGAGGGAGGTCCGTGCTTGGTGTGAGAGCAGCCCGGGGTGGGCTGGGGCAGAGCCCCCGCCTGGGGACCCACCCGCGGCTCTGCCTTCGCGTCTCGCCCTCCCCGAGGGGCTCTAACACCGTCGTCTCCTTAGCAACATTTCCTGACTTGATGTTGTGATTCTTACTATTGTAAAGGGTTGAAATAAAGCTTCTAGATGTTCCTCCTCCGCCTGGGCCTGAGTTTGTACAGGTGGGAGGGTCGGGCACAGTCGGGGGCACCTGATGTGCTGCTGGCACGGGAAGCCAGAAGGAAGGGGGGAAGGAATTCGGCTGGATCTGATTCCTTCAGCCACGGGAGGGAATTCCTATCCCTTTGCTCCTCAATCCAGGGATGGGAGGGGAGGGGAGAGGGGCCCTGGGTCCTGCGGGCACCCCCGGGGCCAGTGCGAGCCCGTGGTGCCCGTGGCAGTACCACAGCTGGCACCGCTGGCACAGCCAACACATCTGGCACAGGGGGCAGAGCCACAGGCACCGACCCGGGGGTTCCCCCTTCTGCCCATCCCACCGTGCCAGGCCCTGTGCACAGAACCACCGCCCCTCACAGAAGGTGCCCCCAGCCCGCTCTTACAGGTGAGGGGAAGGTTTTCCACGCTGGCTCAGACACACACGGGATGGACACGACCTGGGCCCCCACACAGAATGTGGACCCAAGGCCCATCTCCCCCAGCCCCGGGCAGCCCCTCCTGGAGCCCTGCGGGGAGAACCAACCCTTGGCTCTGGACACTGATGGTTCCTTGGGCACTGGGACTGGTTCCCCTGGCACCACCACCACTGGGACACACTGGGATGGTTCCCCTGGCACCACCAGCACTGGGACACACTGGGATGGTTCCCCTGGCACCACCAGCACTGGGACACACTGGGATGGTTCCCCTGGCACCACGGGGTGCCCATGTCCTGTGAGCTGCTGTGGCTGGCCAGGGGTGTCTGTGGCCCCACGATGATCCCTCAGCTGCCCAGGCTGTCACTGACAGTGGGTCTCACAGTGCCAGGTCCCTTTAGCCCCCTCTGTGCCCTTCCCACACATTTCCCCAGCCCAGCAGAGCCCCCTTAGTGCCCTCCCTGCCCAGGGGGAGCTGGGAGGGGTCTGGGAGCAGCACAGCCCCACACACCAGGACAGCTCTGCACCTCTCCAGGCAGAGAAGGAGCCAAAGAAAAGCCCAAAATTCCAGACTTTGCAGTAGAAAAATAAATAGCAAAAAACAATGAAGAGGACAGAGGCAGTTCCTACTCTATCCCTTTTTATTGTCTTTAATCTATGTTGTAAAAAGATCCAGTATCACATAACAGCCACGGAAGTATCCCAATATCACACTAGTTCGGAACCATTTAGACAATAGCTTAGTCTTTTTTTTTTTTTTGTCTTTTTTTCTTTTTTTTAAACCTGCTGGAAGGGAAAACCATACTGCCCATTATACAGGCCAAAAGAAACAAACACTGGTCAAATAATAGTGACAACCTCAAGCAAGTGAAATGAAGATGAGAAGTTTTGAGTGACCCCAGGCTGCAGGACTCCGAGGGCCCCTTGTGCTGGCACAGGCCACAGTGCCTTAAAGCCCATGAGCAGTAAATGAAATCAGAGAACTGGGAGAACCAAAGGGTGGCCCCGGGGCCCTCAGAGCCCTCAGGCCTCGCCTCTGCTGCAGGTACAAAGAGCATAAGAAACGGGAATAAAAAGGAATGAGGGCAGGCCCCGCGGGCCCCTGCGGCGCCGGGGGCACAGCCCTCGCGCCCCGAGTCCCCCCGGTACAAACACCAGCGAAGCCTCACAACAGCCCTGTGAGGTAGGTCACTGTCTTCAGCGGACAGAGAGTCCAAGGCAAAGCTGGGATTAAATCCAGATTCCTCATTGAGTGCTGTGCCTGTCGCAGTCCTCCTTCCCCAGAAACGTGGTCCCTGTTCGTAGAAAACAAAGGGGTGGCGCCTGTGCCCAGCGTCCCGCGGGAGCGGCGCTCGCAGCAGCCTGGCAGCTCCAATCCCGTCCTGTTCCACGGGTCCCAGGGCTCGGCTCCTCCACGGAGGGACAACAGGAAGTTTAAAAAAACCAGAGGAACAACGCAAGAGGACGAGAAGTACAGGCAGGGTGGGAAGGACGAGTCACATCTCACACTTGTGACGCCACGACGGAGGGCTGGCAGGGCCCCGGCGGCAGGCTCGGGGATCCCCATGGAATGTCACCTCCAGCCAGGAGACACGAGCCCCGCGCCGGGGCTGCCGGATCCAGGCTCGGCCGGCACAGCCGACACGTCCGTCCTGGCGGCGGGCACGGAGGGGCTCTGGCAGCGGAGCGGCTCCAGCCCGGCCCCGTGGGGAGGGGGCACGGCCCGGCCCCGCAGCCGTGTCCTTGCTTCCCGTCAGGGACGGCGCTGAGCGGCGCAGCAGGAGGGCGGGTGTCCACGGAGCTCGGGTCCATCGGCACTCCCAGTCCATTCCCGCTGCTCTTCCCACGCGGTGACCATGCACGGAGCCGGCAGCAGGAGATTCAGACAACATTAATCTTCTAGGATGGAGAGAGATGACTTCACAAGGGATAAATAGAACTTTATTTAAATAAACATTTGTGAACATCTTTATACAAATTACAAGTCCCCACAGGAGCCTCCAGCTCCGCCTACGAGCCGAAGCTGCCGGGAGGGCCCTTGAGCAGATCCACGAGGATGTCGAGCAGTTGGCTGTGCTGGTGGTGCAGGTCCCCGGGGATCGCGGCCATCTCGTAGCACAGGCACGTCTCCACCATCTTGGAGAGCGACACGCGGAAGTCGCGCAGCAGGCGGATGGTGTAGGAGTCCCCCTCCAGCACCAGGAGGTCGCTGTCCGTCAGGGACACGGTCGCTCGCCAGCCGTCATCTTGGGGAGAGAGTGGCCCTGAGCATGGCTGGGCCCTGCCTGGGGCTGGGCTGTGCTCAGGGCTGGGCCGTGCCCGGGGCTGGGCCATGCCCAGGGCTGTCCCACTGGGACACGACACGGCTGGGACACTGCAGGGGCATGGCTGGGACACGGCTCCTTCCCACACGCACTTCAGACCAGTGGGGAACCAGCCAGCCAACAGCTCCCCCAACAGCTGGGCAGCACTCTGACCACACACAGGCATCCTCCCCGTTTCCCACAGGAGGTGACTGATGGCACAGCCCAACTGAGCTCGAGGGCTGGAGACTGACTGCAGCACTGCCAAAGCCCCATGGGCCAAAGGGACACAGCCCCTGGAGAAGTGGGATCGTGCCAGCTCAGCTCCTCCCTCCCCCAGGATGATCCAGGCACACAGGCCTGCAGGCTCAGCCTGCTGGGGGTTGCCTTCCTTGTCTCCCTGCAGAGCTACAGCTCACAACAGCTCACAGAGCGGCACCTGCACAGCCCCAGCCAGCCCAGAGCAGGAGCTGGGCGAGCAGGGGAGGCGTGGGGGGCAGCAGGGCCGGCAGCCCCCGCGGGCCGGGGCGCAGCACTCACCTCGCACGTGGATGTCGGTGTCGGTCATGAGCAGCACGGCCAGCGGGTGCACCTGGGACGAGTCCCGCACGAACACGCCCCCGTTGGACTTCACGGCCATGAAGTAGGTGAGCCAGCGGCTGTACAGCTTGGACGCCTCCCTGCAGGGCACAGCTCTGTCAGCCACGGCGGGCTCTGGGGCTGGCACAGTGCCGGGGCCCTGGGCACAGCCCACTGGGGAGTGTGGGGTGTGTGGTGTGAGCGGTGCAGCTCCACCCTCCCAGCTCACCCACCTGTTGATGGTTGACTTGTGGAGCAGGACGGTGCCGGCCTTTGTCCGGTAGGCGTAGCTGTTGGGTTTGAACTTCCCCTGGCGGGTCACTTTGCCCTGTCTCACCTGGAACAGGAGGAGAATCTCAAACACCTGCACCACCAGCAGGCTGTGCCCACCCACAGCAGGGGTGGACATTCCTCTGCTCCCAAAAGCTCTGCTGGGTTAGGGGGTGACCAGACTGGGCAGCTACCCAATGCTGGGCAAGGGGCAGCAAGCAGGAGGAGGAAAATGCCACCTCAACAGTTCCCAGACCAAGTAACAAGAACCCAAGCCTGGACCTGAGCAGGCCAAGGCGGCCACTCCTCACGAGTGGGGCTCCAGGGGCAGCCCTGGAGCAGCAGGAGCACAAGGTGGGAAGCCTGGCTTGGACACACATATCCCCAAGAGAGCACAAGCATCTCTGGCACATCAACGCTTCCCTGTGCCACCAGCTGTGACCAGCAAGCCCAGGAGGGTGACAGCAGAGCCAGTACCTGGATGAGGTTGGGGTAGAGCCCAGCCATGAGGACTCCCTTGACGAGCTCCTCCTCTTCACTGTACTGGTTACACACGGAGGAGGGCATGGTACAGTCAGATGGGGATGACACCAGGAAGGCTTCATAAAGGTTCTCAGAGAACTGCTTGACAAGGCCTGGAGGGAGGAGACAGCCCCAGGGATGAGATTCATCCTCTCCTTCATCCCATGGAACAAGTAACCTCAGCAGGGCAGCACCAGCCTTGGTGCTGGGACAGGAGATCCATCCCGTGCCAAAGCCACACACTGCCCCGTCCGGCCCATCTCTGCCCCACACCCTTGCCGGTGCCCCAGCCTTTCTGGGGGCAGGGGGGAGCAGGAGCCCAGGACTCACCGTTGATGAAGCGCAGGCTGGGCCCGTACAGGTAATAGTCCTGCAGGTAGTTGTCCCTGGCGCGGCTGTCCCTGCGCCGCAGCACCTCCTCCCAGCCTGCCACGGCCCTCACGAAGGCCAGGTGGTCACTGCCGCTCTCCCGGCTCAGCACGGCCTTGGCCTGGGACACGGACACACGTGAGCCACGCCAGCCCCTGCCCCTGCTGCCCACCCGCCCGGGACGGCCCCTCACTCACCTTGTCCACCTCGGCGCGGTTCTGCAGGCTGCTGCTGAAGGGGTCCCGCGTGAGGCAGGACACGATGACGAGCAGGGGGTGCAGGCAGCGGTAGATGGAGGCCAGGACAATGGCCTTGGCCAGCCGGGGGTCCGTGGAGATCTGGGCCAGCCGTTTGCCCAGGGTGGTGAGGGCCTCCCGCTGGTCCAGCACTCCTGCAACAGAGCCACGGGCTGAGAACGGCCACCAGCTCCCGCTGGCCAAAGCGGCGGCTCTGGGAGCTGCCAGGAGAACCCACCCACAGGGCGTGGAAGATTTGGGGTGACCAGGACAGGGCCCTGCAACAAGCACCCAGAACCCCCCAGGTCTAACTGAGCTGAGGCCGAAAAAATGGCTGTCACAGGCACGTGACAGTCAACAAGGCCCCAGCTCTCAACTCCAGATCACCACTCCCCTCCTTTCTGTCACCCCAGCTCTCAACTCCAGATCACCACTCCCCTCCTTTCTGTCACCCCCTGCCCTTTTCTTTTTTTTGAACCTTGGAAAAGTTCTCCCCACTTTTTGAGCAAAGCAGGTTGGGCAATAGAACAGCACAAGGTGTGTGGTTTGGCAAGTCCCTATGAACTGCCATCCCTGTCCAGGGACAATCCTGTCCCACAGGATCCTGTTCCAGCTCACTTCCCATGTTTAGACAGCAAACATGTTTCCAGGACAGGGCATTATCTCACCAATCTCCTGCAGCAAGATCACTGCTTCATCCACAGCTTTGATGTCAGGGCTGTCCAGAGCCTTGGAGAGAAATTCAACTGCCTGCAACAGAGCAGGGGGAGGGAAAAGGTTAAAAATGGGCAAGTTTCCCCTACAGGTATGTGGGAGAGCTCTCAGGAGCCCACTGTCCTGCCCCAGGGCCCCAGACTGCAATACTGTCCTCTCTTTCTGTGCCTCCAGGGATATGAGCTCAGCCCTCTCCATTCCTTCAGTCTTCTAAACACACTGTCATCTAAGGGATCCACGTTTCCTTGTCCAAACTTCCCCAGACAGCCCCATGTTTGGGAAGGCAAGAACTCAGCCTGCTGGCCTTTTCCTACTCATGTCCCCGGGGCTGGCTCCAGGCTCTGGGCTCCGGGCAGTGCAGCCCCCGCCGTGCTCACCGTTTTCTCAGGCATGTGGATCTTGGCCTGCACCACCAGGTTCTCCAGGGGGGTGCGCAGGATCTCTGGCACCTGGTAAGTTGGCATCTTGTCCAGGCGGCTGCGAGGGAAGAGGTGGTAGGCAAAGCCCGACTGGCAGCGGCCGGCACGGCCACGCCGCTGCACCACGTTCGACTTGGACACCCACACGGTCTCCAGGCAGGACACCTGGGGAGAGGATCAGGCAGCAACGCTCTCAGGGCTCTGGCCTGCTCGCATCCAGAATCCCACACTGGTATGGGTTGGAAGGGATCTTAAATCCCATCCAAGTCCCACCCCTGCCATGGGCAGGGACACCTCCCAGTAGCCCAGGCTGCTCCAAGCTCTGTCCAACCTGGCCTGGGACACTTCCAAGGATCCAGGGGCAGTCACAGCTTCTCTGGGAAATCCATTCCAGTCCCTTCCCACCCTCCCAGCCAGCAAGTCCTTCCCAATATTCCACCAAGCCCTCTGGCAGTGGGAAGCCATTCCCCGTGTCCTGTCCCTCCATGCCTTGTCCAAATTCCCCCTCTTTGCATCTTTCCACCCACAGACCTCCTCAAGGCTGCTCAATGACCCCACAGGACCAGGAAGCCTTTCCCACTCTCCTGCCTCTTGCAGTGCTGGTCTCTGTCAGGGCATGGATGGGACCCAGATGCCACCTGCTGGACACCTGCCCTTGTCCCCATCCTGGGGCTCCCTGGGGCCCCCACACCAGCCCTGCCTCGGGCTCTGCATTCTGAACTGGGACAAAACGGGGCAAATACCAAAGGGTTGGGTTTAAACGGCCACTTGGCCCTGGGAGATGATGTTCTACAACAGGGGCAGTGGGATGTTGCCAGAATTCCTTTTTCCAAGAGCAGCAGGGACACAGTTGTCTGTCCACCTTCACAACGAGGTGAAGGCAAGAGCCTTCACAGGGTTCAGTGCTGCCAGAAATAGGGCCCAAGGGCAGTAAACCCCTTTGGGAAGCTGAGGAACTAAGGGATAACTTAGGAAACTAAGGGACTGGGGTCAGGAGAGCTGCAAACTTGAGCAGCATCTAACAGGTCAGGGCAGTCCTGCGTAGGCCAGCAAGAGGTTTTTGATGAAATCATGGAAAAAGGCAAACAGAAAAGCTACAGATGTTCCATGTTGTCAGAGTTGGGAAGGGAGTAGGACTTGCCTTTAGTTTCTTTGAAGACACTACAATTTTGCCTGTGGGGAGCCTGGCACACAGCCTGGGCATGGCCAACACTAGTGACAACTCACTGTCCCCAAATGGGCACAGCACCCATGCCCCAAGAGCCAGACAGGAAGCAGCTCCATCATCCCATTAATGGCACCTCAACTGCTCCTCTGGAACAGCCCTGAGCTATGGGGTGTCCCAAAGGCACTCGGGGCACGAAGGCAGCAGTACCTTGGTCTTGAGGTCGTAACGCTCCTCCTTGTGCGTGCCACTGTCCACCACGTGCACGATGTCATTGATGGTGATGGAGGTCTCGGCGATGTTGGTGGCCAGGACGATCTTCCTGACGCCGGGAGGAGGCCTCTGGAAGATGTTCTGCTGGTCCATCATGGGGATGTTGGAGTGCACTGGGAAATCAAACCAGAGTCAGTCCTGCCCAGCTGTGCTGGTGGACAGAATCTTCTTGTACCAT
Organism: Xenops minutus; assembly: GCA_035221455.1. Taxonomy (NCBI): domain Eukaryota; kingdom Metazoa; phylum Chordata; class Aves; order Passeriformes; family Furnariidae; genus Xenops; species Xenops minutus. Next base: position 652,890 of record JAWWEE010000074.1, on the reverse strand, counting down.
CCCCTCCTGGTTCCAGAAACACGGGACAGAAATGGGGGCACCGCTAATGTTCATTGTCAGCAGCTTCCTGCCTGCCAGACCCCAGGAAAGATCTTCCACACATCATCTGGGAAGGCCTCATTTCAGTTGCTTCAACCTCTGGCTCGGCAGCAGCAGCAGCAGGAGCTCTGCTCACCTCCTGTCCCAGTGCCTGGTGGCACCTCTGGAGCATCCCAGAAGTCCCACTCCCTCCCACAGCCCAGTTGTGCAGCTCCTCCTCCTCCCAAGTCCCCTGGGGAGGGGAACAGGGTGTCCTCACTCCCACTAGGGCCCACTTGGGCAGCAGTGGTTCTCAGCAAGGGCCTGTGGCTCTGCTGTCTCACAAGCTGGCCCTGTTAGAGCTCAGTGACACAGAGAAATTCCCAGCAGTGCAGAGGATGGCAGGAGAGCAGGCAGTTTCCACAAAAGAACACCTGCATTCATGAACAGCTGAGCTGCTCAAAGCTCTGCTCCTGCCTGGTTGGGTTGGACACTGAATAGGGATGACTGCTAAAAAACAAACAGGAACGTGCCAAAACCTTCAACAGCCCCGCAGGGCAAAACTGCCTTTTGTTAGAAACTTCCTCCTGCGATAAGGAATGTTAAATTCACTAATCAAAGCTGAGCTCCAAAGTCCTTTTGCATCTAACAAAACAGGTCCTGAGGATCTTTTCTGTGCAGGCTCAGCAGGCAGCTACAGCAATGCAGAACGGAGCTGTTCCTGCTGGCCTAATCCTCAATTGCTGGAGGCAAACGGGAAGCCACTTTCTTTGATCACAAGCAAGGAGTTACTCAGCCTCTGCTTGGAGGAGTTACTCATGCTCACCACACACAATTACACCACAGGTACATCCAAGCAAGGAGCTCTGTACCAGAGTGCAGAGCTGAAGGGGCTGAGTGAATTGCCCCAGACTGGCCTGAATCCTGGGAAGTAGGGGCTGGCCCTGCCCTCTCACCTGGCAGGACGAGGTACCGGCTGTTCTGTGAGCCCAGCATCTCCAGCAGCCGCTGCTGCACCCCTTTGATCTCCTGCCAGCCAGGAAGGAAGCAGAGGATCCCGCCTGGAACACACCAAGAGTTAGGAACATGCAACCTCAAACTCCAGGCACTTTTTCCCCAGCTGGAGACACAGGTTTTCAAGGCAGAAAGCAATCAGGATACCTGTAGTTTGAGAGCAGATACCTACATGCTTTGAAACACTTAACACCCTTAGAAGTCATCTGAGAGTCCTGCTCTTCTCAAAAACATCACCTTCCAGGAAAAGATATTTAACAGGGACGGGGCTCCAATACACAAAGATAATTGTACAGCGAAAGGCTGCAAATGCTGGAGCACAGACAAGTCCTGCTCTGCACCCCCAGAAAAAGCTGCCCAGGACACCGAGGACTCTGATGTTCTTAGACAAAGACTCGGAATTCCCTCACACTACACTGCTTGAGACCACTTGGACCAATGGGAATTCAAGGAGGCCTTGAATTCAATAGGAATTCAAAGGAGGCTCAGCATCGTGGGGTCTCTGCAAGGTTCACTTTTATCTCCCCAGCAAAAGGAAAGAGCCAGTGGAAAAGCAGAACCCACCTGGCTCTCCGTGGGCATCGATCTGGAGCACGAGGTCGGTGATCAGGTCAAGATCCAGCACACACTCATCATCAGATTGCTGGGTAAAACAGGACACATGTGAGTGAGTGAGGGAAGTCTTGCAGAGAGAAAAGGCACAGCCTCCAGAGCATCTCCTGCAGACAGCAAATGCCTGGACTTGGCCAGCCTGCCCAGGACTTGGGAGCCCGGAACCTCAGGAGCCTGCTTTTGGCTCCATCTGGAACCTGCTCTGGTCACAACTGCTGGCAGCTTTCTCTGCTGTGCAGTGAGAACACACAGTCCCTTCCCATTCTCCAGATCTGGAAGCTGAGATCTGTGCACCCCTGCTGAACAGCACCTCACAAGTAACAGAATTCACATGAGATTTCTGAGACAAAACTGTGCCACATGTACCTGGGACTGCAAATCCACCAGACACCAAACAGCAGCTCTTGTACCTCTCGGTGATTTGGAACAGATTGTCAGAGAGGCTCATTAAACTCAGGTAAAATCCCAGCACATCAGAATCAGGAAGAATGCCCTGAAGGCAATGGGAGACCCCAAGCCAGTTTGCTGATGATCCAGGACCGGGATAAGTGGCTGATACTCCAGACAGTTGCTCAGCCACAGGGAGGGATCTCTCCAGGCTGGAGAAATGGGCTGACAGCTTCCAGACCAGCAGGTTGGACCAGAAACTGTCTGGAGATCCCAGCCAAGCTCAGTGACTCTGACTCCATGACCCACCACTGGTGCAAGATTACTCACAGCATAGAGTGCATGTCTAGAGGGCATTTTCCAAGGGAACAGTTGGACTGGTTGCAAAAAGCAGCAACCAAGGAATTCAGTCATGCAGGACATGAGCACTGAGGTAATAGTGCTGGAAGCCACAACCATCCCAGTCTTGGACGGGCTTGCACAGAGTGTGTAAACCTTCCAGTCTGTGTCTGTGCACATACAACAAGCTCTCAAGCCTACTCACACATCAAACTTCACATTAAAGGGGGACAAAAGTAGCTTGACCCCAAACTGAAGCCATCTTTATCCATGATTTAATCAAAATACTCTGGGATTCTACTAAGCTGACTTCACCTTACAGAAGCTGCTGTGGAATTAAAGCTAAGCAAACAGTGTCCAACAGCCCAGGGAAGTGGGACCAGTTCCAGGCCCAAACTCCCCTGATGACACACCAGCAGTCAGTGCCCCTTCCAAGAGAAACAGCTGCTCACCCACCTTGATCTCGTAGTGCCGGTGTCGGTGGCGGCCCAGCTTGGCCAGGATCTCCTCCAGGTAGTATTCCTTCACTGGGTACATGAAGCCTGGCACCTTGACCACAGGGCAGTCCCCAAAGTAGTGGGAGAAGCGCTGGTTGTCTCCCGTGGCGCTCATGAGGACCAGGCGCAGGTCGGGGTTCAGTTTCTGGATGCCTTTGAGCAGGATGAGCAGGAAGTCGGTGTTGACGTCTCGCTCGTGCACCTCGTCCACCACGACGTGGCTGACGCCCTCCAGGCTGGGGTTGCCCTGCAGCTTCCTGAGCAGGATGCCCACGGTGCAGAAGAGCAGGGCCCCTCCCCGGGCAGGGGGTTTGCTCTCCAGCCGCACCTGGTAGCCCACGTTCTTCCTCATGTTGGGCCCCAGCTCCTGAGCCACGCGCTGTGCGACGGAGATGGCGCTGATGCGGCGGGGCTGGGTGATGACCACGTTGCAGCGGGCGCCGCGGCCCTCCAGGATGTAGTGTTCCAGCAGCAGCTGCGGGATCCGCGTGGTCTTCCCGCAGCCGGTGTCTCCTGCTATTACCACCACGGGGTTCTGCTCGATGGCTGACAGGATGGTGTCCTTGTGGGGATCTACTGGCAGCGGGTGGCTCTCCTGCCAGGAGGCTCCCCTCCTTTTCCAGAGGGCCAGGAGGTTCTGGCTAAGGCGCACTTCCTCTGCTTCCAGCATGGGGATGTATGTCTTCCCCGTGATGGCGTCACTTATCGCACCAGATTCCTTGGTCAGGTTCATCATGTCATCAGCAATCCGGGGCCTGGACTCCCTGATGTCCACGGGATACTGGGAGAGAGGGAGAAAGTTGGCAAGGACAGAAAGGTCAGTACCAGGCCTGAGAAGCACACAACGAAACAGGTGCCTGGAACAGGCTGGGCCAGCCTGGATTTGCCGTGATCGTGGAGCTTTGCCATGACCACCAAGCTCTGCCAAGATCTCCTCAGATTGGAGGCAACAATTCATTTACACTCTGAACTGAGGATATTTAAAGTGAGAATTAACTTGGGCAGGTTCCTCTGTTTTCCTTGCTGCCTTCCCAATTTTAGGAGGGATACTAGTGCTGATGCCTGAACTGACAAACACAAACCAGTAACTTAAGCTCTCCAATGCAATAGTCTCTCCGAGACAGCTTTTGGAAACTATCAAGTTACACCACCACCCTTCTCTCCCTCAGGAAGCCCAGACACATAACTTACATAAAACATAAGCGTTTGCCTAAGCCAGAAATATTCAGTCTTGGCAGAAGAAGAAACAGATGCCCCACATCCCACAGGAAGAAGGAAAAGGAGCAACAACAGGTCAGGAATTGTCTAGGACACAAATCAAAGCACTGGCCCAGATGTTCACAGGAATAAAAGTTGTTGAACTTCTAATCAATCTGAACTTTTGGATTCAGCCTTCACACAGGGAAGGCCCACTGCCCAGAAAGGGTGTCTCTCCCCCAAAAGAAAGCAAAAACTGCTGAGGTTTCGTGGCAGCAATCCAGCCAGGAATTCCCTGAACGTTTTGCCATGAAGCTTTCAAAGACTGCAGTTCCTGCAGGTAGATGTGACCAAAGGTGCTCACGTGGTTCAGGTAGTTCTCGATCTTGCGCAGGGTGGCCTCGGGGACTTTGATGTGGCAGGGCTTCCTCTGGTTCTCACCCAGCTCCCGCAGGGAAGTCATGTTGTACATGGCATGGCTCAGGGGGTTGTTGTTCTTGTCCACCAACCCAAGGCTCTGCAAGGAACAGGCAAACAATGCTGTCAGGCATGAGACTGCTCACACCAAGTGCTGGGATGTCTAGTACATGGTTCCCTCATGTTGGGGCAGGCCAACTCCTTGCCATCCCAAATCCATCCCTTCCTGGTTTTCTTGCCAGAGCAAGAATCAAGATATAGTCCCACCTCAGCTCTGGAGATGAAGACACACCAGAACCAACTACCTGCCCCCAACACCACACTCAGGAGAAGGTCTCCAACAGACCCACTGGAGCGACAGCAGCCATGAGTGTACCTGACAGAACCCTGCTGCTAACTCCCTTGCTATGGCTCTGGCATGCTGTGAATCCCAAGGTTTGGAAATACATGTTTATTAAGCATTAGTTCATTAAGCATTATCTTTTTAAGGAAAGTCAGAGCTCAGAAAGTTTCAGGCATCAGCCGATGAGGCTCAAACACAGCGAGTCAGGTGAAGGAGCCCGTCTCCATGGACACACGCCCGGGATGCAGGAGCCAGGTGCACTCCCTCACTCCCTCACCTTCAGCTTCTGGCAGGCCAGTGCTGCTGCTTTGTTCTCTGCCTCCACCTTGCGCCGGCCCTTGGCAGCGAAGGTCATGGGGCACGGCCAGCGCAGCGTCAGCTTGCAGATCTTGGTCTTGGTGCCCACCGTGCGGAACTGCATGTACTCCTGCAAGCACACACACCACACCCCGTGAGCATCCTCAGCTGGGAGGGACCCTGGGGCTCATCCATCCAACCCCTGGCCCTGCACAGACACCCCAACAATCCCACCCTGTCCCTGAGAGCCTTGTCCAAATGCTTCTTGAGCTCTGGCAGCCTTGGGGCCGTGCCCACTGCCCCGGGGAGCCTGTTCCCTCTGGGGGAAGAACCTTGTCCTGAGATCCAGCCTAACCCTTCCCTGGCACAGCCCCAGCCACTCCCTGGGGTCCTGGCACTGGTCACAAGATGCAGAGATCAGTGCCTGCCCCTCAGGAGGAGCTGCAGACCCCAGCGAATTTCCCCTCAGTCTCTGCTCCAGTTGAACAAGCCAAGTGCCCTCAGCCAGTCCTTGTATGGCCCTTCACCACAGGTTTCTTGTTGGATTTTGTTGTTTCTGTCAGATTTAACAGAGCACTAGGAATTTACCGCCCTGACTTCCCCCCAGCTCACAGGGCACTGGCTACACAGAAGGGAGAGCAGGCAGCTGTGTGGGGAACATCCCTGAGAGCCTCTGGGGTGGAGCACAGCTCCTGTTTGCTGAACCCACAAGCTCTGGGCAGGAGGTGGGTGGCACAGACCAAGGAGGGGGAATGCCTGGAGACTGGAAAGATTCCATCAGCTCAGAAATTATACATTGCTCCCAGTAACACAGACTTGTGTTATGTGGCAGATAGAGGGGAAAATGATCTCCTTCATTCAAACAGCAGCTCCTCCAGTGCCCTGGCCTCAAGGAACAGCATTCCTCATGGCCCTATTATGACGGTCCCTCAATTCTCACCACAAAGTCTTTTCCTTGCTCTTCAGACTGATTTTTCTAGGCCTAGTTTTAACTCTCTTCCCCTCCCCAGTTCTGCTGTCCAAACAAAGCACCCAAAGTGATTCCAGTGGGAGCCTTTGAGCTTCATCCCTGGCAGGGGTCAGACAGCACCTTACCTTGACTGTAGAGGAAGAGGTTGCAATCTGAATGACTTGGGCCAGGAGGTTTTTGGGCAGAGGGAACTGTGTCAGGGCACGGATGGCAGTGTTGTCGTCTGTCATTTCGATGGAGCTCCCTCCTCGGCTGGGTGGGAGATGAGAACAGGTCATGTACAAATCCCCCCCTGTGCTCAGACCTACCTCACTCCAGGTGCTACTGAGCTCTGAAACTGTGTAGTTAAAGCACAGATAGCCCTGGTCACTGCAGAGTCAAGTTGTTGCTTGACTGCTGCTAAAACCTGTCAGCCACAGAACAATCACCCAGCCCAGCAAAGCCCACCTACTTCCAATCAAACCTTTACACTGAGGCTGCAAACCAGGCAGCACCAACAGATCCTAACAGATTTCATAAATAAGTAATTCTGGATCCAAACAGCATCCCTACAAATAACCACCACTGTGTCCTTAGAAATCTTGCTCCTGTTGCCTATTAAAAATCCAAGATTTGTGCTCATAAAATACGAAGTCAAGTAAGCAACTACGTTTATGAAAAGAAGCAGATTTAATGTTGCCCTCAAACTGGGGTGGTCAAAACCAGGTCTATGTGCACCTCTATCATTTCTGGGAACAGAAATCTCTTCAGGCACAGAAGAGTAAGGCAGGTAACAAGCCTGCCAACAGTCTCTCCAAAGGGCAGAGCTCCAGGGAAGAAGCCTGGACATCCCCTGGATGGCAGCCAGGTACAAAACTAGGCTGCCCCTCTACTGCTTCGGCCCATCCTCAGGCCCCAGCAGGAGCATGGGTGGCTGCAGCTCAGCTATGAGGAACTGCAGGGGTGGATCAGCTACAGGGAAAATCCTCCCTCCTCTGCCCTGGATGAGCAGCTCCCAGGACAAACCCACCTTGCATCCCTGCCTGGGGTCCGGGCATCCTGGTGTGCCATGGGCAGATAATCCGAGACGTCGATCGCTTCCTCCTCCAGCTCCCCTTCCTCCAGCTCCCCTTCCTCCAGCTCCCCTTCCTCCAGCTCTTCTCTCCTCATGGCTTTGGGCATCCTGCCCTGCTCCATGGGCTGGATGGAGTCGTCGGGCTCCATCCGCCGCCAGCAGGTGGACAGGTCGGCGAGGGAGGGCCCGGACTTGGAGCGCCACTTGCCCTCGGAGCACCAGCGCTCGTCGGGACAGCCCAGCTGGTCCGCCAGGAGCCGGTACTTGGCAGCGTCAAAGAGCTCGTTCCGGGGGCCCAGCAACCCCCAGCCCTGCAGGACACACACACACAGCCATCCCATCACTGCCCATGGACACAGAGCAACAGAAGGGGCTTTCGGGGACTGCACACTTCTCCCGCCACTATTTCTTACCAAAGGGAGTTTGGTCCCTGCCCTCCCTTCCCAGGACATGGCTCTGAGCCCCACAGCACCTCAGGGTGGGCCAGGATTCACCGGCATTTTACAAACTCTCAGCTCTATTGAGCATTCTCAAGTGTTCAAACCACCCCAGGGGCACGAAATGCATCCTTCTGGAAAGGCTCATCTGAGCTAGTCCAATCTGGGATAACACAGGCTGGGATTCAGGGAATGGCTCACCCCCTTCCATTCCCAGAACAGTTATTTGTACAAGCAGCATTAAAACCCCCCTGACCCTGCAGTTTCTGATCCAGCCCAGCAGTAATGAAGAACTCTCCCACCACCACCATTTAGGACTGCACCTTCCACAAAGCTCCAGAGAGCAGCACAGACCAGCCTGCTGCAACACAAGTTCTGCCTTTAACTTTAATAAATCAAAATTACAGCTTCAGGTCTCTCAATGGCCCTGTACTACAAAAAGCTGTATAGTTGGTGCTGTGGGAGTGCCTAAGATTGCAAAAACTCACCTGGCTGGCTGCTCTATTCCAAGGCCCTGTATTCAAACACCCTGCACTAATTAGACACTATTAATTTTCTAGAAATTATGACTTTTTAAGCAGCATTTGTAGCAATTTCTATGGCTGTGATTACACAAGGCCTCCCATCATGAGGACCTTCTGTCAGGTTCCAGGTTTAGACGGCAAAGCACCAGTTAAAGTGGTTTCAATCAATATGGTTTTAAGGTGCTGGGGTTTAAGTTCTAATCTTAAGTACACTTCCTATTTCTCCCCAGATTTTAGAAATGGCTCAGTGTCAGGAGGATACTTTTTTCCCTTTGAAAACTTCCAGGCTCTTTCTTTTCTCAAAGAAAGCAGGGAACTATGATTGCCTAGTGAGGATGAAAACAAAGTGCGTTCACAGTGAATATTAACGGAATGTGAGAGAGTGAAACAAGTTTTGCTGATCCCAGGATTAAGAAAACAAGCCTAAGCACAGGGCCAGCTAAAGAAACCGAGTTTTTATGCTGCCATTCTGAACATCTGAAGGCTGGTTATTTCCTAATGCTAGTTCTTCATATGCAAGCAAACCAAAAGCTCTCATTGTCAGAGCACCCACAGCATCTTCTCCAGGCTCCTGAGCAGGAAGACATCATTGTTCCTACTCTACAGATCCAAGGGAAACTCCAAAATCAAACTCACTTCTCAAGGTGACAGAGCACAGCCAGTGGCAGAGCTGGAGACAAAACTGCATCTTATTCTCAGCTATAAAACACCAAAGAGAGTGACCTTTGTAACTTTACTGCACCTGTTTGATCCTGGCTGTGGACACATGGACCATTTCCAGCCATAAAGAAGTGGCACACCAGTGTAACTTTAACAGTAAAACAGAATGTGTAATTGCCACACTGTGGCTTTGATGTAGAGGAAACAGGAGGCTCTGAAGGTCCTGTGACTGCAGACACCCCCAGGTTGGCTGGCAGAGGCCAGAGATAGTGAACAGCAACAGAAACACACCTGAAGGAACTCTGTTTACTGCAGATGCTGAGAATAAGAACCTAACTAAGGTCCAGGACACCGGAACAAAGAGTAGCACTCCAAGGATTTCATGAGTTCGTGCCTGGCTGAAGCAAGTGGGATTTTAAGCTCAAGATTCAGACTCAGTGCAGGCTGTACCCCTGACTAAAAGGCCAACTAAGAGGACAGGTGAGACAGAAGGCAGAACTCCCATGACCCGAAGGGCAGGCCTGCACACCCCAGGGTTTGTGTCTCCAGGCTCACCTTGAAGAGCTGGCAGGCTGCAGCAGCCGCCTGCCGCTCTGCATCGATCTTCTTGGTCCCATAGCCCTCCACCTCCACGTTCTTGGGCCACTTGATGTGCAGAGTCACTTTCTGAAAAGCAGACACAAGCAGCAAAGTGAAGCAGCACACAGAGAGCTCTCCCCTGCCCCGGGAGCACACCCACTCCAGCCACCCCCAAACTCCAGGCAAGGAAGAGAAATACAGAAGCAAACTGTGACCAAAGCGTTCGGATGGTCCCTTCATGGGAAGTGCCATTCCAGGAGCATGGAAGGAAAAGCCTGAGCAGGGCACAGAGGTGCCACCATCCCACAGGAGTGCAGGGTTGAGCCAGGCTGAGGTGCAGCCAGGCAGTGAAGTCACAGCGTGCCAGCCCCGAGGAATAAAGGCCAAGAGCTCATTCCAGGAGCAATTCCATTTCAGGGCTGTTCCTATGCTCACTGCAGAACACCAGACCGTGCCCCACAGCAACATGCCCTCTCCAGCAAGGAAATCTCCATAACTGCTTCCTCATTGTCATGTAACCAGCAGCAGGTTGCCTCAGCTCCCCAGGCAGCTCCTTTGGGCATGGGAGGATCCAGCTCCAGCCCAACACAACCACAGTCCCACCAAAGCTGCTCTTGGATGGGAGCTAAAAACCTGCAGAGGCAAAGAATGCTGAAAGCTGAACCCTGTCCTCTTCAAAAGAATTGCTCCAAACCATCTGCTCCAGGCCCTGCAGACACTGGAAGGCTCCAAGAGGGAAATGCCTAAGGAACTCTCCCCTCTTTCTGTAGCCCAGATGAAAGGTGGCATTTAGCTGTGCTGGGAAAGCCCCAGCTCCGAGGCTGGAGCAAAGGCTCCTGCCTCTCCAGCAGCCTGCCCCTGGCTGGCTGCCCACCTGCCAGCAGGACCTCAGCTCACTGCAGGAAATTCCTACCCCTTCTGCCTCGGGGCTCGGCGTGGAAAAGCACAGCCCTGCTGGGAAAAAAGGTGTCTCGTGAAGGCCAAGTTACTTGGTGCTCACAAAAACCCCTTGTTCCCTTCCAGCCAGGAGCTCTCCACGTTCTCACCTGTCCTTGGCCCACACACTTTCTGGGATGGTTTTTGTTTGGGGTTTTTTGATTTTGTGATCCAACCCTCACTTGTTCCATGAGCTCCTTTCTTGTTTTTCTGGCTTAGTTTTTTGTTTTAATCTGAAGTTATCCTCAGTTTTAATCTATTTAGGTGCCAGCAGGAATGTGAACTGATTACACAAACTAGAACTATGAGGTATTGGCTGTGGTATTCCAAAACTGAAGGATGAGGCATTGGCTGTGGTATTCCAAAACTTAACTTAGGAAACTGCACTGGAAAAGCAAGAAAAACAAACACAAATCATGAAGAACTGTAAAGTAACCATTACTAATATATCCCTAAAATTCAGGGATGTGGCAAGAAAAATCTTCTGTGAAAATTTAGACAGAATGTTATTGGAAAATGTTAATCCATCAGAAGTGAGTCTTTTCCTGGAATGTATGTTACAGTTAAACCTGAGCTGGGAAGGGTTTTCAGCTCTGGAACGAGCTCTGCTGGGACAGGAGGAGGCAAAGCCTTGCCCACAGAGAACCTGTGAGGTAACAATTCCTGCTCAGTTCACTGCACAGATCCAGATCTGGGTTTCTCCACTCACTGAGAGCTCAAACTACCTGGAAAACTGTTTGCTTGAAATTCCTCTGCTTCATTTAACAACAACAAAAAAGAGTCTATATTTTGCTTTGCTCTTAAGTACTACTAGAAGCCTCCCTCCACTGCAAACAAATTGTTCTTTTCTGGTTGCAATTGGACATTTTATGCTTTGGCATTTGTTCTACTGGAATCTACAATCAAATCTAAGGCAATTAAGGGCTGAAATACAGCATTTAAATTTTAATTTTCTAAGGTAGCAGGACACCTTTAAGCACAGACTACATGTCTTTCTGCTGAGAAAAGCCAGATACGGCAAGCTACCTGAAACAAAAACATCCATCCTTCCACACACAAAGAGAGGGACAGCACCTGCATTTACACACTTGTTAAAGCATGTGAAAATTCGGGAAAACAGGAAGGAGTGAGAATGATTCTTGTTTAAAAGATTATCACACAGCTTTCACGGGAAATTGAAGCAGTGATTTTCTCCAGGAAGGTTACTCCCAGGATTAGCAGTTTCTTGGCTCCCTCCTTAGTCATGTCACTCACAGCTCCAGCACCACACATTACCTTTTTCCTTGGCCCATTGGTGTGGATGTAGACCAGCTTGTCCCTTGCATGGGAAATGCCCAGGGCTCGTCCAATCACACTGTTGAGCAAGTTTTTAGGCTGTGGAAATTCCTTTAATAAGTCTCTGGAATCTGGGAAAAAAAAATTAAGAGAAACTAAGTGTCTTACAATTCCTGTGCAGTCCTGTCCAAAGACAAGTTCCAACACCTGCTTCAGGCAGCTCTGGGGCATCTGTGTCTCAAGGGTTATTGAGAGGGAAGTCAGCAGAGGTGTTCAGTGGTTCCCAGGCACCAGCAAGATCCCTGAGGCTGGAAAAGCCCTGCCAGCCCCCAGAGCCCACCCTGTGCCCAGTGCCCACCTTGTCCCCAGCCCAGAGCTCTGAGTGCCACGGCCAGTCCTGCCTTGGGCACCTCCAGGGCTGGGCACTCCAACCCTCCCTGGGCAGCCCCTGCCAAGGCCTGACCACCCTTTCCAGGCACAAATTCCTCCTGATATCCAACCACAGACAGGCTCAGCCCTGAGTGTGTCATGGTCTGACCAGCTCCACACTGATCTGCATTGCTTCATCTCCTTTCTTGACCACTGGGCTGTCATAATAGCAAGTCTTATGCAGAACAAGCTAAGCTACTCCCTCTTCTGGTGTTTTGCTCTTCTTTTTTTTACAGCTTCTGGGGTTTAGGAAGCATCTTCCTGAAGGACACAGGCTTCCTGGGATATGTGATGTGGTCTGTACTCTGAAAGAAGCCTTTGGTCCATACAGAGCCCCTGGTCCAGCTGACATCCCAGTCAGTCCTTCCCCAGCCCTGCTGCCCTGCTCCCTTGGGCAGCCTCCAAGGCATCTCCCTCCCACACCACACACTTCACATCTCAGTTTCATGTTTTCTGGCTTTTGATGTCTTCCAGCACTGACCTTGCCTTTAATTCACACACCACATGTGGCCACCAGGCAGGACAAGGGTTTGACCACAGGGACCTGTGAAGGCTTGGAGGGGTTTGGGGGGATGATGCAGCACTTATGTGGTGGTGGAAAATGGAGCCAGTGAACTTCTTCAGATCCTTATTTCTCCCCCACCTACCTCTGTGCCACCAGTGAGTGCTCAGGTTCATGGTCTGGTTCTTTGTTCTCCTTCCAGGTACTACATGTTTTAGGAACATGCAGTTTAAATAGCTCAGATTTGGAGACTTGCTTCATAGTTGAGTGCTGAAAATCCTGCTCTAAGGCAATCTAACAATTAAAGTCCCTAATTAGTTATCAGGCAAAGCACAGGACACCTGGCATGCTTCCATGCTGTGGAAAAGAAAGTGAGTTTTCTTCTTCTAGTGCTGTGCCAGTCCCAGAAAACATCTAAGCCACTGATTTTTCCCCATGGGGAGCAGGGGAAGATGCTGTTCTTTTACACAGATGAGTTGCTGTGTACCACTAAGTGCTCAATCCTGTATGTGATGAGGCCAATACAGAATTTCTGGTAGTCACTCTACTATTTTTTGCTGTGTTCAAATGTGCAAGTAACTGCATACATTAATGCACATACAGCATGCACATTAGTTTGCATATATTAATGTATACATATGCAGTATGTGCATCCAAATTCCTCAGGGAAAACCTCAAGGAAGCATGCAGAACTCAGCAAGGGCCAGCCATGCTCCTAATGTGTATTATTTGAATTTTTCTTAAGAATTCTGGTCCTGCAAAAGGGGAATCAGGAACTGTTCATCTGGGATGGTAAAGGATGCTTCACCCAGCTGTAGAGGCAAAACTCCCAAGTATATGGAGCATATATTTGGAAAAAAATGCTCTACAGTAGTATTCTGGTTTTAAAAGGAACTTTCAGTATGCATTAACACTAGAAACGTTCATACAGTGTGCCTTATCAGAGTTTAAACCATTTTTTTTGGTCTTTTCAGTCAGATTAAGTAACTAATGTAACCATTTGAATAAATCAGCCACTGGACTCCTTTTATGTATGATAAATGGTATCTCTTGCCAGGAGAGTAACGTGATTTAACAGTTGTGCTTCATATTATACATCTCTGCAAGTTGGAAATCTGGATGATAAATGGTGTGATAAACATTGGAGAGGAACCAAATTCCAAGGAGATTACTATTGCCTCCATTATATAAAACTAAATGAGAAAAGGCTACTTTATGTTAACTTTCCTTTCCAGCTGACAGTTGAGGAAATACTAAAATGTGGTCGTATGGCAATCAGGCTTTCTCCCTCAGTTGTTTCACCACATCCTTTGTCACAGCCACTCTGACTGCATTTCCTTTGCAGAAATCCCTGCAAAATCACATCTGGGCGTGGGATGCCCTGTTCACACCGGCAGTTTGCTTCAGAAAAGCTGCTCAGTGACTTCTTTTCCAGACATGTGCTCACACTGCTCTCCACCCATTAAAACAATGCTGTCACTAATTTCCCCCTCTTTCCAAAGGTGATGGTTTCGAGGCTCACAGTTGCAGTGCAGTTCCCTTTCTTCTGCTGGCAGTGGATCTGTAGATTTTATATCAGTCTGGCTCGTTCAGTTTCTAGCCTGGAATAATTCTATTTTTTTTAATAAGGAGTAAATACTTGTGAGAACCAGCAGTGAGGTATTGTTACTTTAAGTGATGCTGACTTTTCCTGGAGGGTTTCAGCACCAGGATGCTCATTGGCTACCAGACTAATTGCTTTACACTGCAAACGATGCCCAGGGGTGAAATAACACAAATACTGAGGCAAATTTTCCAACATGTGTTCTTTAAAATTCCCCCCTGAGCTGGAAGAGTGACCTTTGGTGAACAAATGTTCTTTCACCTTCAGTGTTCAAAACTAATAATGTTTTAGTATGCTTACATGATTAATTCACAAGCTTTCTTTTCAACACAGCAATTTCTGGGCTGTGCCTTTTCTTGTGGCCTCAGATTCGAGGTTGTTTGTTCTCTAAGTCTGTCAGTGTTTTATTCAGTTGTTGTGTGATTGGGTACACTACTTACATAGACCTTGTTTTGCAAATATGTGACTTTTTTAGCACTTATACAGGACTTGCTCAGCATAACTTGCTTACCCATTGTAGTCAGAGGTGCTGGATCTCAGGCTGCGAGCACTGAACTTTCACCCAGTTGTGGAGAACTTTTACCTACTGGAATAAAAAGAGGCCCCAGAGCTGTTCAAGCCCGAGGAGAAGGAGAAGGAAGCCACTTTCTTTAACAGAAGCTGTTATCTGACAGATGAGAGAAGGAACAACCCAGGCAGAGACAATGGAAGTGCCCAGTGAAGAACAGGCACACCCCAGACCCAATTATTACCTCCAAGCTGTCATGTGAGGGGTGGGGGACTTGGGTTGCAAGGAAATGAGTGCCCAGGGATTTCTTTGTTTGAGATCCACTCCAATCAAGTACTTTTACTGAGGAATCTCTTTACTTAATAATTCAGCAGAAGCCTAGAGCTGAGCCCCGTTGTGTTGTGTCTGTAATTTCCATAACACAGTGCAAATGTGCTTGATTATACCTTTAGTACTTAATGGATAAGAGTAGTTTTCAGTGACCTTGGCTTTAGCCTTTCTGGAGAGGAGCCTTTTAGCCTCTTTATTCTATAATGCCAATCCTTGCAGCTTGCTGGAGGTTTTGTAGGCTGGGAAGATCCATTAGTAACATGTTGAGTTTCCCAGCAGTGCTTCTTGTTTATGCTTTTTTATGGCACTTCCTATTATGAAGGTTTCTCTTCCCTTGCAAGTATTTGATCTTAGAGGTCTTTTCCAAACACAATCATTCTATGACTTTAAAAACCCATTAGGAGAAAAGCTGCAGGTTTTTCTTTTATTCTTTATTTTTTCTTCTTTCTAAGCAAAAATAGTAAAGATGATACATATTGCCCTGTCTCAGCTGGGGGAGCAAAAGTCATGCCTGATGCTCTTAAGGTCGTGTAGCAGCACTGATTCCTGTTCCCATTTAGCAGCATGTGTAAAATGTAAATTCTGCCCTAGGTGAAGTGGCAATTACTTTCCAGTGGTGACCCCCATTCACTTTTGGTTAATTACACCATAATTTACTGCCTGGTAACTACTGCAGCTGGAAGACAGGGGAAATATGTGTATTTCTGTGTCTGTTTACTTCTGAGTTCCTCTAGACTCTCAGACAGTAGATTTCCACTTGCCCAGATTCCATCAGAGCCTTTGCTCAGCACTCGTGGGATCCCCCTTTGAAAGGCTGGAAGCACAGCTCAAAAAATCACAGGCTCAGCCAAGATATTTTACTGGATGACTTTTTTTCTTGCTAATAATTCACTTCTGTTCTTTGACCAAGATGGTGCTCTCTCTCTAAGGTTTATTGAACAATTCTGAGTATTTCTTTCTGTTTTTGTTTGGATGGTTTTTTTTTGTTTGTTTTGTTTTGGTTTTGGTTTTTTTTTAATCTCACCTCTGTTCACTAGGTCCTGCTTAGTTAGATTTTGAGTCTACAGGTCCATGTGTGTTTCCCCCCAGCTCCCCTTCTGCATTTTACAGGACACTTGGAATCTTCTGTAAATGTGATGCCATTTACCTCTCCTAAAATCGTGTATGTATATGTCCCAACCCAAATGCAGTGATGACTGTTTCTGGCAGTGACTTGCTGTAATGCAGCATCAGATGGCATTTAATGTGCCTGCTCTGTGGGAAATTCTGAAAAAAGAATAATGGAGAAACTCTATGCTGAAAGAAAACTTTGAAACTTGCCATGGGGGGAACATTTCCTTCCACTTGTCTCCAAAACTACACTGTGCTTGCAGTCAGCACAGAGCCCCTGAGCCCTGGCCCCAGGTATCTGGATGCTTTTTGCTGTGAAGGCAGCAGGTTTAGGCTGACAATTTCCTGTGTCTCTGTGGGCAGAGCAGAGAAGCTCTGAGTGCTGTGGCTCTTGTCCTGGTTGTCTGCAAGGTGGGATGCTGGGCAGGGAACCAGGCAGCTGCTTCCCTTTGAGGCACTGGATGAGATCAAACTGCTCTGTGGGAGTGTGTTGGTTTCATGGAATCATCACTTTAACAATGGACAAGGTTTTGGTCAGAAAATTTCTGACTCTATTGGTGTGTTCCTGTCCAGTCCATGGCCTTTGACTTTTCTTATGGGAAATTATAGAGGGTCCATCACTGGCAATGGGATGCCATTAGAAGAGATGCCAAAATATGGAGGGATAAGAAGAGAAAAAGTCTTTGCATATGTATTGTGGTTTACCTATTTATCCCTGGTTTTAGACTATGATGAATAAACCCTTATCCATTCAAGCTATTTGGAATTTACTGAAATTAACACTTTACTGGAGTCTGTAGGACTGTAAAAGACATTCCTCACTCCATTTAAACATTTTAAGTTATTCAGAAGTCATTCTGACCCTGATGGCCACATCTCACTCAGCATTCCCTGCTCCAGAGAGGAAGATGCAAGAACGGAACAGTGTGCCTTGTGGATCCAACAGGTTACCCTGAGATTTGGGATACAGATGGTGTGGGCAAGGAGAGGGAAACACGAATCATCCTGGCAGATGTGTTCCCTCATCCTGCTTCCTCTCTGTGCAGCTGGTCCACAAATGCTGTAGCAGGACTGGGATGGGGAAGTCCAACCTGTCTGTACTGACAAGGGTGGAGTGTTGTCTACGGCAATAAAACAATTTGGGAAACTTCACTGACACATGGAAATGGAGAATTTCTTTTGGGAGGAGTTCAGCTTAGATGAATCCCACTTCATGAAAGGTTATGGGGGAGAAAAAAAGGAAATTAAAATTGATGAGACATTGTGTATTGAGACTAAAACCTGGCTTTTTACGACATTGCTTTTGTTCAAAAGCATAACACGGTGGGAAATGTGGTTGAAGTTAAGAGTGGTGAATAATACATATGCTTCTACTTACCTGGAAATTTTGTTTTGCAGTCTTTTTTTGGACTGTGAAATTCAACCTTTCCTCTCTGAATAGAGAAGATAAAACCATCTAAAAATCTAATGTTATTAGAGGAGAAAAAGGTGGGGCTTCTTTTGTCTAGTCATCTATAAATTATTATGTCTTCTTCTAAGGAAGAGTATCAGGAAAGGCCATGTGATTTAGGTTTATAGTTCCCAGAAAAAGGAGGTTTTGGAGCAGGGCACTTTATCAAAAATCCTGAACAAGAAGTGGTACTTAAAGAAGTGTTTCAGAGCCTCTTCTTCTCCAAGCAGATATTCCTTTTGTGCATTTGGTAATGAAATAAAAAAGTGAAAAAATGTTATCAAATAAACAGAAATAACAAGTAAAAAATAAAGAACAGTGTCTTTTTGTCCCCTGCCTACTCGTAAGCAATAACCATTTTCTATTCTTCTGTTTTGTCTGCTTTTGCTTAGGATTCACAGAGGCCATTTTACTGAGAGAAGACAAGTGTGCTCCAGAAATCAAAAGGCACTCAAGTTTGGAGGGAGGGAAGGATTTATTTTTCTTCCTGGCCAACAGTCCTTCTCCTGGCTGGAAGGTGAGCTGTGGATGCTTCTCTTCCTTGCACCTGCACCCCTGCACAGCTGCTGGGGGGTAGAATCCAGAGAGAGTGGTGGATTTGGGTCTCTTGTGGCCATCCTAAATCGTTTGGTATGTCATATTGCAAAGGCAGTGATTGACTCTGAGATGGCTGGGGAAAGGTCGTTAAAGGGAAAGGAAAACACAGCTTGAAAAATCACAATCCACAGAAGAGTTTGGATAAATGTAAAAAAAGTGACTTCTACTTGCTACAACCCTCCCTTTGAATAGAGCCATGGACATCTAAACACTCAACCCCCTTTTTTTTTTAACTTTCTTTTCTAAAAAGCAGTCAGTATCACACATAACTAAAGAAGAGCAAAATGCACACATGGATGATGCCAGAATGTGGCAGTGTTATATGGAATATTTACCTCAATAAATTCAGTCCTTGTTTTTCCTTAACTGTACCTCAATGTATCCACAGATGCACGAGTCCTTCTCTTCTTAGTGCAATAGGAAAACACTTTGTGAAAACAGAGTGCTATTTTATTACAAGATCTTGAATACATGCCACCCCACTGTCCAAAGTATTAATTGAAATAAAGAGCATAGGGCTCCAAGGGGAGGAAGTGTCTTTGTAATGCTGAAGTTTTATCCTGCTGAACCTGCTTTGCCTTATTTCAAACACATCACTTCTTGTCACATCCATCAGAAAACAGGGAAATCTGATTGTTTTCCTATTCCCATTGTCTGCTTTCTGTTTGAAGAGTGTTCCTGTGTCTCCCACCTGTCTCCTCTGGACTGAACATCATCATTGTCTTTCCATTCTGTTCTTGCAGGTTGTGTTTTCTAGACCTCTAATTCTCTTCACTGCCTTCTGCTTTTCCTGAATAGAGATGTAGCAAAAAACCCCCATGTTCTACCATGGAGAATGTACCCGAGTGTTGAGGACAATACTGATAAAATTAATTAGTGTAATGTGAGTGTCTTTCCATTTCCATGAAAGAAGTAAGTGGCAGAACAGTTATTTGTAACATTCTCTAAACCATGGCTTGACTAGACAGGGTATTCTTCTGACATTTGATCTCTTCCCTCTAATTCGAGCTGCAGGAGGGATGCTTATGAGCTCTGGAGCTTGCACAGTTCACATCATGAATGCCATACCATTCGAGTTTGGAGGCTTATTTTTGCCCAAGCTTTTAATTTTGATGGTATATAACAAATTAGCTCCATGCAGAAGCCTTTTATATACTTTTTTTTTAATTGTTTTTATTTTAGGTATAGGTGCAGGTTTCCTCTCAGTGGTGCAAGAAGACTTTCCTGGAGGGTGCCTGTGAGTTGCCATCCCAGTCAGGGATCAGTGAGCCCACAGTCCATGGAGGAAATGAGGACAAAGCATTCTGGAAAACACAACAGCAGCAACAGGATTACATTTGCTGTCTGTTCTTCCTCAGCTTGTTGCATCCCTGTTTTGTCTGTATCTGAGCTTTTCCCCTGTGGGTCCTTCCTCTAGCTGAAGAAAGGGACGCCTCAAATACTTCAGTTCCTTCATGGTAAAGAGCAGGAACATCCATGATATTCCCCCCATCACTTTTCCTGGGAACACTCCACCCATACTTATGACCTGGAAGACTGAAATCTCTTTCACAGAAGCCGACCTACTGTTTGAAACATTTTCCTGGTGGCTGCTACTTAGCAATGTCCATGGGATATAAACAATTCCTATTTTACAAAGGGAGATGTTTGCACAGGGCAAGTTGTTAAATGCAAATGTTTTGCAAAGCAGTAAAAAAAGTTCTCTTTGGGAATAATATTCTAAAGGTTTTGGTTCTGGTGGGTTATTTCCTCCTCTTTTCTCTTTCATTGGAGGCAGCTAGGCATAGAAAGAACATTTTTTTTCCCCACGTGGTAATTAATTATTTTCAAAAAGGGTAACAAATGATGCATCTTCTTGAAAAAAATCCACCAGGTACAGAGGCCATTGTAATAATACCTAGAAGCTGATATGTGTTCACATGGAACTTCATTCATCAAAAGAAAAGCAATGCAGCTCCATAATGTTCAATATCAGGATGCCCATTTAATGCAAGTCCTAATTAAAGCACTTACACTTGTCATCTTTCTATGCAGCAGAAATTCTTATTCTCTCAGCCCAGAGGGCTTTATTTCCTCGGCTGTCATATTGTGGAGGACAAGGGGGGACAGTCTCCATCTACTGTCTTGTGCATTTTAAGTTTTTCTGGTGACAGAGTCCATTTCTAACAGCCAGAGTCCCCAGTTCCAAGTGCAGAAAATGTCAATTGAGCTGCAAGGGTGACTATGGAATTCTAGCATGATCCGAAGGAAACAAAACATTAAAAGCCATTATTAGAAGTGTCACCCTCAGGAATCTGTGAAGAAGAGTGGCCAGCAGGGCAGGGAGGGGATCCTGCCCCTCTGCTCAGCCCTGCTGGGGCCACATCTGGAATTGTGTG
>JAWWEE010000074.1:600617-612718 GCA_035221455.1 Xenops minutus | reverse complement strand
ATCCAGGGGCAGCCACAGCTTCTCTGGGCACCCTGTGCCAGGGCCTGCCCACCCTCCCAGCCAGGAATCCCTTCCCACTATCCCATCTGTCCCTGCCCTCTGGCAGTGGGAAACCATTCCCTGTGTCCTGTCCCTCCAGGCCTTGTCCACAGTCCTGTGCAGGACCAGAAGTTGGACTCAATCATCCCCGTGGATCCCTCTCAACTCGGGATGTTCTGTGTTTCTGATATAATTAAAACATTAATTAGGAGGGAACAGGGAGGGAACAGGGCTAAGGAAAATGCATTTGGGATTTTAGCCTTCTCTTCTTTATAGTCTTGTGTTTCTCGATGAGGTTGTGCACACAGGGCAGGGCAGCTGGAGACACTCACAGGTATTTGTGTCCTTTGAAGTGCAAAGATTTCATTTCTCAGCTGTGTCTGTCAGCTTCTTAGAAAGCACTGGAGTGACTTGCATCCCAGGGTGGTCAAATCCTGTAAAATCACAATGGAAAAGTCCATGTCTTTGTGGTGTCTTGGGCTTAGTAGCTGGTACTGTGGAAAACTTTGATTTGATTGGTATTTAAACCAGTGCTTGAAAGTTCTGGGGGTTCTGGCTCTCAGAATTGGTTTTTAAGGGTCTTCAGCAGAATCTGGTTTGAGGGAAGAGCAAGGGCTCAGTTGCCCAGGTGAGTGATTCACATTGCTCCATGTTCTACCTGGAAAAGGAGTGTTTGTTCTACTCTTGGAAGTCTCCTGGCAGGGAGGAGGTGACATCCAGTGAGTGGGTGCTGGAAATTAGGAGTAACAAAAACTCAGCAGCTGGAGGGGGTTGTTTTACAGCCCATGCTGTGATTTCCCTCAGAAGCAGAACCTTGGGAATGCTCAGATTGTCCCAAAACATTGCAAGTGGAGTTGTCTGGCCCAGATTTTCTCATTGTACCTGACATC
Organism: Xenops minutus; assembly: GCA_035221455.1. Taxonomy (NCBI): domain Eukaryota; kingdom Metazoa; phylum Chordata; class Aves; order Passeriformes; family Furnariidae; genus Xenops; species Xenops minutus. The sequence goes on along the minus strand of JAWWEE010000074.1, from coordinate 611,789 downwards.
CCATCTCGTACCTGATGGATGCTCCAAGGATTAATTAGTAGTTGGTTGCCAAAGGAAAAGTTACTGCAAAGAGCTCTGTGTGTGTGGGGGCAGAATTAGGCTGTTGCTTTATTAGGAACTACAAATAAGCTCGGAGTAGTTAATCCCTGTGACATGAGGAGCTGGGGGTGATCCACAGGTAGGTGCTGGATTTTAAGCCTAAAGCTTGGACAATGCTTGTGCTTGATGTTTCTCCCGTGCAAACCCCCTCCTTTACCCCCTTCCCTGGCACACAGGGATCCCAAAACCTTCAAACTCTGCTCCTACAACTGCTGAAATGACCTGGGGTGTTACTAAACCACCGTCAGGCTCCATTTCCCTCTCCCCCAAGTAAACACCTGCTGTTTTGTCTTTCAGTACGTTCAAGCAGATGCTCCCACCAATAAAACACTGGCTGGGCTGGTGGTGCAGCTGCTGCAATTCCAGGAAGATGCCTTTGGAAAACATGTCACCAATCCTGCCTTCACAAAGCTCCCTGTGAGTACTGGGGTTCTCACCCTGCTGTCCTTCCTCTGGTGTGTGCTGCCAGCAGGGCTTTGGGAGGGGTCTGTTCAGCCGAGGCCTTGGCACTGGGGAGGGGCTGGAACAGTACACTCCTCCTGAAAAGCAGCTTTTCAGTCTAATACAGCTTATTCTCTGTGTATTTGAAATGATTCCTCCATGCTGGGGCAAGGCTTTCATCTCTGCTGAAATTCGATGTGATTCATCAGTTTGAAGTCAAATCTGGGCTGGTACATCCCAGACTGAGTGAGTGAAATGTACTTTCCACAGCGAGCAAACTCCCCTTGGGCTTTTCTCCTGATTAAACTTCAAACTTGTCCTGGTGCCAAGGCTGCAAAATTACTTCCCCATGGTCTGCAGTGTCGTGTGTTTCCCTGGGATAGTTCTCCAGTCCCTGGGGATATTGGTACCCAGGAACAATATTGTCAGGGTTGCTTCTTTCAGATTGCAGCTGGAGCCCTGCCCAGCAGCATCCAGGGCATCTTGTCCTGGGGGTGGGAGGGGCTCACAGCTGGAGGGAGGGGGATGCAGCCCGTGGAGGGATCTCAGGGAAGGGGAGGATGGCACTGAGCTTCCAGAGGCCCAGCTGGCTGGTTTAGGGGAGCTTGGTGGGCAGAGATAACCACCCTAAATATGTGTGGAATGTTGTGGCCTGAGCAGGAAGGGCTGTGCTCAGCTTGGCCACACGTGGAGTCGTGGTCTGGGGTGCTGGGTAGAGGGTCATGTGGTGGTAGAAGCACTTACAGCCACTAAAAGTGCATTGATCTGAAGTCGTCCTGATAACTTCAATGATAACATTAAAAATGCTGTTGTGTCAGTGGCTCCACCCCTTACAGAACAGTCTTTTATTGTTCTGTGGAGATTTTTAGCCCAGATGCTTTGCCTGTGTCACTTCTGTAGAGAGGGTGTGACTTGTGCATGTTCCCTTCACAACGGGGGTTTTTCAGACTCATGGGATGAAACTGAGAATTCTTGGATGAAATTCAGAGGCAATTCTGGCTGGGAGGGTGGGCAGGCCCTGGCACAGGTTGCCCAGAGAAGCTGTGGCTGCTCCTGGATCCCTGGAAGTGTCCAAAGCCAGATTGGATGGGGCTTGGAGCCACCTGGGACGGTGAGAGGTGTCCCTGCCCATGGCAGGGAATGGCACTGGATGGGCTTTAATGTCCCTCCAACCCAAACCATGCTGGAATCCTGTGAGTCTCTTGGTGCTTTGGAAAGCACCCAGAAGCACCACAAGGTGCCATGAAAATCTATCTCACTATCTATCCCTTCTGTTCTGATCTGACCCCTCAGTGATGATAAAAAGCTTCAGGGATAGAGGGGAACTTTGGGGTGTTTTATTTTGATGTGGCAGCATAAACCATAAAACTGCCCACATTCCACATGTGGATAAACCATCCGATTGCTCGCAGGTCTTAAACCAATTTGTCTTATTTTAAAAAGGGGGCAATAAAGATTGCAATGGCACCATAAAGATGCTGTTCCTGTGTTTGTTCTTGCTGTTTCAAAGGTTTAATCTGGTCAAATTTGCTCAGTTGGATCTCTGTGCTCTCAGTTACTTCCAGCAGGAGACAACCCATCAGTGCATCTTCCTTTGTGGGTTTTTTTTTGCTGCCTGGCTGGGGAGTGGATTTAAGGTGCTTGTGAGCAGTGCTGGGCGTGATCTGGGATTCACTCAGCCATAGCAAATCCTCCAGGGCTGTAATGTCACAGGCCTGAGGGAAAATGACCTGTTGTGATCTGAAAACTGAGACAGAAAACAGGCTGGGAGAGCTGAGGGGGTCACCTGGAGAAGAGAAGGGTCCAGGGACACCTGAGAGCCCCTTGCAGGGCCTGAAGGGGCTCCAGGAGAGCTGGAGAGGGACTGGGGACAAGGCATGGAGGGACAGGACACAGGGAATGGCTTTAAGGTGAAAGATGATAAATTTAGATGGGATATTGGGAAGGAATTTCTGGCTGAGAGGGTTGGGGGACACTGGAATGGATTTGGCTGTGGCTGCCCCTGGATCCCTGGAGTGACCTTTGCAGCTCTCTGGGGGAGGGATGTGAGTGGAGCTTTGGGAGCTGTTGTGAATGTGAAATACCTGCACCTCTGCTCCAAATGTTCTCTTCTAATGGGTTTGTTTGATGCAGATGACGCTTCACTGCTGCACTGACAGCTCTGATTTTAGGTTTAATTTGCTATGAAATGGGTGTTCAAAGAGTAGTTTGGATTTTTGCATATCTACAAGGAATATTTTGCAAGCTACTCATCTAAGGAGGGACTTGGAGCTTTCAGATACGTCAAGTTGTGCTTGCAAATACAAAGTATTCTGCTTAAACCAAAAGCATTTAATCTTCATAAAACATTCTTAAAGGAGAATCTAGAACTCCAGATATTGTTAATCTGAAAATTAACTATTCATTTGCTAAGTCAGATGTCTGAAACAGTTAATGAGTGTGTATTTGTTTAAAATAACTGCATAAAAGTCACTGTCGCTGTGTCTTCCCTTGTTCCAGGCCAAGTGCTTCATGGATTTCAAAGCTGGAGGTACATTATGTCACATTCTTGGTGCTGCTTACAAATATAAGAACGAACAGGGCTGGTAAGTTGCTATTTGTGATTGACACACCTTTTGCATGAAACAAGCACACGAACTGCTTATGCAAACCTCCCAAAGTTTAATCCTTCCTGGAGAGCCGGGCAGCCAAGGCAGTGGAGACGGGAAGGGGGAATGTTCTCCTGTGTTGCTGATGGTGGCTTTTTTCAGTCACACCCCCACACTTCTAAATTTAAAGATAATTGTCCAAGTTTAAGGTCTTGGGCCTGTAGTTGGGAGTTAATTACAGGTTTGAGGCTCTTTTTTTGGCGTTTCCTTGCTGGATGACAAGGAAAATGGACCAGAATCGATACCTCACATCTGTGAGATGTAAGTCTTTGTTGCTGTATTGATTAGAGGCTTCACTTAGAGTTGGGGAAATGTGAAGCATTGCATAGATCCTGATAAGTGCTCAGTTTTCCATTGCTTACCCACCCCCAGAAATGGGGGATATAACTCTGCCCCTGCAGCTCTTGACCCTGTGGCATCCCAGTAGTGTTTTGTCCTGCTTGTTTTTAGGTTATATTCCTCTTTCCAAGAGAGCAGTAGCACAGGATCATAAACTCATGGAATGCTTTGGGTTGGAAGGGACTTCAAAGCCCATCCAGTCCCACCCCCTGCCATGGGCAGGGACACCTTCCACAGACCAGGTGGCTCCAAGCCCATCCAGCCTGGCCTTGAAATTACTATATTTGAGAACACTGGGGAAAAAACGAGGATGAGAAGTCAGTAATTGTAGATAAATCAATAAAAGTAAGCAGGGATTGTTCCTGTCCATAAATTTGGATAGTTTTGATCTCATGTTTCTGATCTGTAGCAGCATTAGTGGAATTGTCTGTGTTGCTGTTACACACAAGAGCCAATTAAAAGGCAAAATAAGGTGGTTTAGGATGGTTGGGTGTTTTTAGGAGTTGTTTATACTCCTGTCAGCTCTCTCTGAGGTGGATACATCAGGACCAGGCTCCTGTCAGGGCTTTTCCTGCTCCAGTTTTGTCACACCTGGAGTGTGGCTCCTGTTGGTGGTGTGTCAGGAATGTCTTGCTGCCTCCTTGCCTCGGAATAAAGGAATTAAATGGTTCCTACTTCACGAGTGTTCAAATATTCAAATCTTTACCACACCAATCTCATATTCAGTCTCTGGAATTTGCCAGCAAAGCTCAGCCACGTGGTTCCCTCCTCCCTCCTCCCTCCCTGGCTCCTCACAACTAGTGTGGGTAGTGCCTTGTGTCTGTGCATGTGGGACGTAGAGGGAAGTAATCCCGGAACTTAACTCTGAGGATCAGACCTAGAGCTTGGAATGTGTCCTTCACTGACTCCACCAAATAATACGTGGTGTTTTTGCCTGAAATGTGCCTTTGATTTGATTTTTGAATGGTCTGCATTGTCGCTCTTGCTTAACCTGTTTGTGAATGATCTGTCTTATAGGAGAAGTACCTTTCCTCGCCATAATAGGTATGTCTGCCAGCTGACATACCTTGTCCCTCACTGCACCCCAAGCTGTTTGCTAGGACCTGGCAGAGGGGATCACTAAAACTGAGCACAGGAGGAATTGGTGCTATTTGATCCCAATGGGCAGCTAAAAATGTGCTGTGAATTAATCTCTCAATGTGCTTCTCTTGAAGTGAGGGTTTGAAAAGCAGGAATCTGGGGGCATGTAGAGCATTCCATGAGTGCACAGTGCAGGTTTGGAGCAACAAATGTCAACATTTTGGTCAAACTTCAATGCCCTGAGTGTTTTTGTCTCGTAGGTACCAAGGTCTCATTGGGTGTTTGGGTCAGTCTCTGTTTATTTGTTTATCTCCCTTCATTTCCATGAAACCATTCCATGTGTTTTGAAGACAGACTGTTGCTGAGTGACAGAGGAGTGGCTCGATCCTGACTCTAAAATCCTGTGTATTATGGGTGTAAAATCTTTTATGCAGTTGTGCTGTGCAGTGACCTGACAGCCCTGATGTCTGACCCCACTTCTCCAAGTCACTGTGAACTTCTCAACGTGCACAGCTCTGCTTAAAGAGCTTATAAATTCCTCCTAAAAAGGATGATTCTGATGAATCTGCCAGGATATCATGTTTAATTCATTTGCCATGCCCGTGGTGTGAAGGGAGGAGCCCCTGATTTAGGACAGGATCCATCCTTCCCTGCTGGATGTCCCAGGAGCTGCCCCACACCTCTGTGTTCCTGCCAAAGCCCTGGTGGGCACCTCCCTCCTGGAAACCCCAGGGAGCCTCCAGAGGAGGAGAACGTGGTGCTGAAGGGTCTCTGCTTAATGTGGGGGGGTGTCCTTGCTGTGCTGCCCTCCTGGTAATGGGGCTGGGGGCTGCAAGTCTTGCTTTCCTTTCCCTGCCTTGAATCAGCTCTTCTAGCAAATGTTTATAAGCTCTTTCAGGGTTTATCAACCCTAAAATGGATTGGGGGCTGGGAACAAGGGTGTGTTTGTAAGGAGCTGTCAGTAGATGTGGGATAAATGTGTCTTTTAGACTGGGGAGGTCACTGGGATCCTGTCAGTCCCTGCATGGGGAGGGTGTGCTCAGCTGTGTTAAACGTGCCCAGGGCTTTTCTGTCACCCCGAGGGCCCTCCTGACACCACCTCAGCATCCCAGTCTGTTTGCAGACTCCAGCAACAGCTTTTCCCAAACCTTGGGAGCTGCAGACATGCACCAGCTCATGTTTTACATCTCAGAGTCACCAGCCTGGTTCTCTGAACTCCTCCTGTGCAGTGGGAAGGGCTGGACCATGAGGGGTCAGCCCCAGATCTGATGGTGGTGCTGAGCCCCTGTGGACACGGTGAGGGTACTGGGCTTGTCCCACTGCTCCTGTTCTTGGGGTTCTCCACTCAAATCCTTCCTTTGAGTCGATTCATCCGTGAATTCCAAACGTGTGCACGGTCCAGGTGGGTACAGCAGGATGGATTTGGGGGGTCTTGTGGTGCTTCCCAGTAGGAAGTCTCAGATTTTGTGTTATTCCCCCTTTTCTCACTGGCACTTCTCCATTGTTACTGCAACAGTTTTGATTATTTTTCTGTGAAATAGCAAACTTTGAAGTCCCAGAGTCCAATAAAATGCTCCCGTGGCTGACTGGCTCCCTGTGCTCTGGGGGTGGTCTGTTCCCACATCAGGCAGAGGACTTGCTGCTTTCCCTGGGCTCCCAGGGCTGCTGGATGGTGCAGCCAGAAATAAGAGAAACGGGAGTGCCTGGCCACGACTTCCCTCGTGTCACTGCTGGGATCCCTCGTGACCCCGTGGGACTGTGGTGGAATGCATGGCCCTGCTCCAGGGGTTTGGTGCACAGTGTCAACCTGCCTTTTTAATTTATTTCCCCTAAACATTTCACCAATCAGCTGCATTGTGTTGATTTGGTTCCTGGTGGCTTTTCTTGCTGGCGAGGGGCTGCCAAGTGAGGCAGAAATAGTCGTGGCTGTGCTGTGAGTGTCCTTAACATGGCTCTGCGACCCACCCTTTGTGTGGAGCGGGAAGGATTCTTGAGTGCTGAAGGGGGGGAGTGCAATGTAATATCTTTTAATCCTTTCCCTTCACAGGAGGAGGTTTGACCTGCAGAATCCCTCCCGAATGGACCGAAACGTGGAGATGTTCATGACCATTGAGAAAACACTAGTGCAGGCAAGGAGCCCCCTCCCAGACCCCGCCAGGGCAGCGAGTCCCGGGGTCTGCAAGTGCCTTGGGACTCAGGGGGAGCTTCACCCTGCACTTCTGCAGGGACACTGGACTCTCCCCTCCCTCTCCCACCCTCTTTAGTCACATTCTCCTGTTAAAACATGAAGAATTCAGAGTATTCCCATTGTTACACTGTGGGTATGCAGAGGATGAGGAAAACCTCTTATAAGGTGGGAGAAAACATCCTGAGTGTCCCCGTGTTCCTGTGGAAGTGGCACCCTTGGGACTGAGGAACTGGGTCTGTACACACCCCATCCATTGCTGACTTCCCTGGGACTTCTAGTTTGGTCTAAATCTGACTGTCTTCAGGTTAAGGAACATTTTAGAGTCAAATGAGTTATTATCTATATCCATTAAGCAGCTGTGTGGAGCCTAATTTAAAGTTAAATTTTTTAACTGCTGCATGTGAATAATGTATTTTTTTCAAACTCTAAACCCAGCTCAGTGTATAAAGCATTCAAAACATGACTTTCAGAAGCTTGTTAGGAATGGAAATAGGAGGAAGGGACAGCAAAACACAACAATGCTGTTATTATAGAAAACCCTCTTGCCATTGTGTGGTGGTTTCATGCATAATAGAGTGAAAATGCAAATTCCAGATGAGCTTGTGCCTCAGAACTGTGGGAATGAGTGACTGTGCATGTCAGTGCAGCAGGACAGGTTCCTAGCTGGAAGCTGACACTCAGGAGACTTCAATTCCCTTTGAAGTGGGGTCTTCCACAGCCTGTCAAGAATAGTTGACATCAAAGATGTGTTAAGGATGTTGTGGCAGCAGAAGGGGGAACAGCCCCCTTGGGTGAGGGTCTGAGAGAGCTCACAGCAGGTCCACAGGGACCAGACAAAGCCTGGGCAGGCGCTGGTGGGGAGGTGTGTGCAGGGAATATTGGGGTTCCTGGAGCTGGAGTTAGTGAGCTGTGTCACTGCCTGACCCTGCTCCTCAGGGGTTTGAAGCCTTGGGGATTTTAATAGGAATGTTATTATTTTTGTCACCGATCACCTCCTAATTCCGTATTTAACTTGCTGTTCTCTTCCCCAGAACAACTGTCTGAGCAGACCAACCATCTACCTCATTCCTGACATTGAGCTGAAGCTGGCAAACAAGCTGAAGGATATTGTCAAACGGCACCAGGTAACTGGGGCAGCAGGACCTGAGCCAAGTGTTCATGGGAAAAACCTCTGCCTGGCTCCTGGAGTGTGTCTGATGACACAGGGCAGCAGCAGCAGGTCACTTACAAAATGCCATTAGTTTTTATCCTCTCTGGGAGATCAAAACCCAGCTCTGCTCTGAAAGGGGACCTGGAGCTGCTGCTGAAGTGGCAAGGGGTTCTGGGTGAGGTGGGTGCAGCCACAGCTGGTGTATTGTTCAGTTCCTGTGTAGGGAAAGCAGGAGTTGGTCCAGATGTGAGCCTGGAGAGGGCAGTGTGTGATACAGCTGCTCCACACCTGTGGGCACTGCAGGAGGAACCTGGAAATTGCTGTTACTTGAGGCTTCATTTCACTGTTTTATAGTCTGTGCTGAACAGAACACGAGCAGTGTTGGGTGCTCAGTGTGTTTGTGAGAGCCAACGTTTTGCCTTCGTAGTTTAAGGTACTAAATGGTCTGACCAGGGTTAATCCTTCATCTCTTGGAAATGTGGCCAGTCTTTCCACTTGTCTTGAGAGAAACACCCTGGAATGTGACCTCTTGGTAGTCTGCTGGCCTTTTGTGTCAGGGCCATTCACAGCTGGAGCCAAACTGTGTCTCTCCCAGATTAAATGTATTTCTGTGCTCTGATTATGAACCGTCATAGCAGTTTCTCTTGGGTAGTTTTTCACAAGTTGCTTGTAATTGTTTTGGGATGTTTGTCATTGTTTAAATTAGAGGTAATGAGTCAGTCTTCCTTTGATAAGGGAATTCTTTCCTGAGGAGTTCTGTGGTGAACTCAAAGCTTGCTGTGTCCACGGGTTATTTAAGGGATTTTTAAAGCAGACAACTTTGTCTTTGCAGGGATGTGAAGAGCTGGAAACAGAAACTGTCCCTGATTCTGCTTTCTGGGCTTTTTTCCTTTGCTCCACCTCTGAATTCTCATCTTGTTGCCAACTTTGCCTCTCACTATCATGATTATTTTCATTTCTTTAACCCATTGCTGCCATCCCTCTGCCTCCTCCAGTACCTGTGGCGCTCTCCTCCCTGGCATCCCAAGTCCCTGTTGTAGCCTATGCACAGGAATTCCATGTCACTTGTCCCTGCACAGTGCCCTGGGATCTCTGGGATTGCAGGAGAGGCCTCAGTGAGGGGTTTGCCCTCTGTGCTGCTGAACATGCTGGTGCTGTCCCTGCTCTTGTGGGACGTGGGTAAAAAGGAGTTTGGGGTGATGTGTTGGGGGTTTCTCACGTGACTTCTTCTTTCCTTCCATGTTTCCCCCAGGGAACAGTAACTGAAGAGAAATCCAAGGCTACCCACCATGTTTATCCAAGTCCTACCTCAATGGATGATGGTAAAGGTCCTTTCCAGTCTGGCAGTGGGAATAGTCTTGGAACTGAATTCCATGAGCAGTTGTGGGGCTGTTCACACAGACCAGAGTGTTCCCAGCCTGCTCCTGAGGAACACTCACTGGGCTGTGGATAATGCTGGGCCGGGGAGGGTCAGGCTGCATATTGGGGAAATTCCTCCTGGGAAGGGCTGTCCAGACACAGGGCAGGGGTGGATCCCCATCCCTGCAGGGGTTTCAAAGCCCTGTGGATGTGGCACTTGGGGACATGGTCAGTGGTGGCCTTGGCAGTGCTGGGGGAACGGGTGGAGTTGATGGTCTGAGAGGGCTTTTCCAACCTCATGGATTCTGAGAAAAGTCTGGGAGGTGTTGGGAGGAACTGCAGCAAAGCCACACATGGACCAAAAGCAGAGGGAGGGCTGGAGGAAGGTGCCATGTGCCAACACCTCCAGAGAGCAGCCTCATCCCACCATCTCCACTCCATCTCCATCTCCATTTTTGTGTCCAGGTCCTCAACCCCCTCCCTTCCACTGTCCTGTGACAGCATCCCAAGGCTCCCACTCCTCCCTGGTGATGCTCCTCTGAGACTCACCTGGCTCAGATTCCATGGAGACAGGACCTTCTCCCAGAGACTCTTCCTGCTGCCCCATGTCTTCTGGTGCTTGTGGGGGCTTCTGATTGTTGGGGACACCTGTCTGGGGGGGCTCCTGGCTGTCCCCAGTCTGTGTTTGTGGGGGCTCCTGGAGGTCCTCAGGCTGTGTCTGGGGGTGGTTCTGGCTGTCCCCAGTCTGTGTCTGGGGGTGGTTCTGGCTGTCCTCAATCTGTGTTTGTGGGGGCTCCTGGCTGTCCCCAGTCAGTGTCCGTGGGGGCTCCTGACCCTCTTTGTCAGGGAGCTCTTCATCCCTCTTGATCCAGGACTGGCTGTTGGGCTTGGACACAGCACTGTCTGCTCCTGGGGCAGAGGAAGGGGGTTTATTAGGATTTGGCTGCACCTTTATCCTATGAGATTCCCAAAGTGACCCTTCTCCCCAGCCCTGACAGACACTCAAACCCCTCATCCCTGCTCTAACCCTGGCAGTGGAGCAGGACAAGCAGAGCAGCTCCAGCCTCCTCTTCCCACCTCAGCTCCCAGTTCCTCGCTTCCCAAGTCTCCTCTCTCACCACTGCAGGCAGGAATGTCTCTGGAAGCCCCATTGCTCCAGACCCCACCCCAGCCCCTCCTGCAGGCTTTGCTTTCTTTTCTCCATGGGATCCATCTGACAGAGCACAAACATTCCTCTGGGAATGAAGATTCATGATGCTCCGGGGTGGTCTGATCCATGGGAAATCTCCAGGAACAGCCACCTCCTCCTGCCACCCACCTGGGCCAGTTTCCATGAGGATTTCAGCTCCCAAAGCCTTGTCTGCCTGGCCCATCTCCCCTGGTGCCTGTGAGGGCTCCTGCCCATCCCCATTCCAAGTCCGGGAGGGTTCCTGATCCTCCTTGTCACGGAGCTCTTCATCCTTCTCGATCTGGGAGAGGATGTCAGGCTTGGACACGGCATAGTCTGTTCATGGAGCAGAGAACAGGGAGTTATCAGGATCTGCTGCACCTTTATCCTGTCAGATTCCCAAAGGGACCCTTCCCCTCTCCCCAGCCACAGCAGAGACACAAAAATCCCTGCTCCATCCACAGAAGTGGAGCTGCTTCCTTGGCCCCGGGGATGAGATCCACCCAGGATAAAGATCTCAACCAACAGAACATGAACTAAAATCCCTAAAGAGAGAAAAAAGCTTTGGCTGGAACATTTCCCTCTAGTGGAAAGCAGGGACACCTTCCATTAGCCCAGGCTGCTCCAACCTGGCCTTGGACACTTCCAGGGATCCAGGGGCAGCCACAGCTTCTCTGGGAAATCCATCCCAGTCCCTCCC
>JAWWEE010000074.1:582726-592935 GCA_035221455.1 Xenops minutus | reverse complement strand
TGGGAAGCCATTCCCTGTGTCCTGTCCCTCCATCCTTGTCCCCAGTCCCTCTCCAGCTCTCCTGGAGCCCCTTCAGGGCACTCAATGTGAAATCTCTTCTCCAGGTGAACCCCCCCAGCTCTCCCAGCCTGCACAGGAGAACTCCTGCAGCGACTGTGCTGGAATCTGCCTGTCCCAGCCATCAGTGTTGGTGTGTGAGGCTTCTGATCCAACACTGAGATGGAAATTAGACATTGAGCTTTTTCTCAGGAACCTTCTGTGCTTCCCACTGCCCCAGGAGGTCCCTGGGCAGATGCAGCCTGGCCAGCTCTGAGGTGTGGCAGGAGGAAAACAAGTCAAAGTGAAACACAACGAGCTCCAGTTTGATAAAAGGGAGATTTTTTAACTCTTAAGAAGATGAAGCACTGGGATGGGCCCCATGAAATTGGGATTCTTCTTCTTTGGACTCTTTCCAGCCCTTGCTGGACAAAGCCCAAAGAAATCTGATCAAAATTCATGGTTTGAGTAGGAGTTTGGATTAGAGACCTCCTGAGATCCCTGGAGCCCTGAGATATTCAGTCTGTAGTCTTTCCTCACAGCTTCTCTACACATCTGAGTTACAGAGGTAACTGCAGCAGCATCGGGGAATTCCAGGTTTGGGTTGGAAGGTACCTTAAAGATCATCTAATTCCAACTCCTGCCTTTCCAAAAGGATCCAAAATGTTTTTGACACTTAACTCTGCTCCACCAGCTTTACTGCTCAGCAGGTTGCTGTTTGGGGAGCGGTTGGAATTGTGAAGGAATGCTGATCCCCTGTGTTTCCCACCAATGAGGTTGTCCATGTGGTCCCAGGATTCCTTTCCCATTTGACATCACAACCTCAGGTCTCCTGCTGCTCCTCCCTGAGCTGCTGCTGGCCATTGCCTGTGGCTGGGGTGAATCAGGGGCTCCCCCAGTGCTCCTGTTATCCTGCACATCGCTTTGCTTGCTGGTTTTGGGGTTGTAGGAGCAGCTCCTGGGCTTGGCTTTGGGGTTCCTTTTCAAATGAAGTTGTGCCATCCCTGTGGATGGAGATGATTTGGCTCCAGCTGAATGGCTAGGCCACAACACGTGTTTGAGGAGCTTGCCCAGGTTCACTGTTGTGGCAGCAGTGCCTGGGGTGGGCCCTGTCTGAAAAGGGGTTTTAGCTAAATCCCACTTGACTTCTCCTCCTGCTGCTGACAGGTTTTAGCTGATGGCTCCTGTCGTGGTTGCAAACAGTCTCCCTTCAGGATAAGACCTGGGCGTGTTTCTCTCTGGGGCTCTCTCTGCACCTCATGATGTGGCCTTTGTCAATGAATACTAATTTCTGCAGCCATGACCTGTTCCTGGGCAGGTGGTACCCCAGCTCTGCCCTGCAGCATTCAGAAATGTGCCTCAGTGTTCCTCTGGGGAAGAAGCTCCTCTTGCTTCTGGCCTCCCAAACATCCCCCAGAGCGCCCAGCACCTCCTGCAGTGAGTTTCTTCCAGCCAGGTTCATATGGAATTTGGTCAGGAGGAAGATGGGGGGTTTTGGCAGGGATCTGTGCTTGCAGCATCCGTCTCCTTACGCTTTGCCTGGATGATTTATTTATCTTTTTGGTTACCAGCTGCCTTGCACACACTGCATGTGAGACATTCCCTCTGGAATTTTCCCAAGGCAGAAATCCACTTACGACACACTGTTTTAAACACAGCTTTTCATGGGATGCTCACTTCACAGAACCTCAGGATGGTGGGCTGGGAAGGGACTAGAGCCCCCTAATTCCACCCCTGCCACGGGCAGGGACACTTTACACCAGACCCGGTTGCTGCAAGCCCCGTCCAGCCTGGATCATGCCAACTGCTTCTTGGCAGGTTGCTTTTGTTCCCTCTAAAGATCAGGGCTGTCAGTAATTTTCTGGGAGATTATTTTCCAGACCATTTGTATGAGGAAGCATCAGGACATTCCAGAAACTTCCTGAAGAGCCTGCAAAGCCACAGTGCAGGGAATGGGCTGAACCCCAGAACCTGCTTCCCTGGCCTGTGGTGCACTGAAATATGGGATCTGTTAGGGGTTGTTCCCAGCTGTGCTGGCTCTGAGCTCTTCCCTTTGCTTTTCAGGATCTGCTCTCTCCCACGTTGCTGTTCCCCAGCCTTTCCTCCCTCATCCCTGTATCCACTAAAATCCCCCAGCCATGTCCACCCCCTGTGCTGCTGCTGTTCTGCACATCCCCTTCCCTTCCAGCCTTGCCCAGGGATGCACAGGGACTGTTTATCCTGTCTCTGGGGGAGGACCAGACCCCATTAGCTTTTTCTGCAGCTGCTGCTCCCTTGTGTGAATATTTGGTTGATGCCCAACCTACAACAGATACTTGTGTGACTGCACTTGGAACGTTTCCATCCAAACACAGGGAGAGCCCAGAGTGAAACAGTCTGGAAGAGGCGGGTTAGATTCAGTCTATCAAGAATAAATTCCACTTACCTGTTGCTTTTGCTGCTGATTCTTAAATTTCACCAACACAAATGGTCTGTTGGTGTCTCCTTGTCAGCAACACGAGTGTTTGGGGAATGGGAATCCTAAAACACATATTCCAAACTTTGTTAGAGATGGGTGGATGTGAACTATGACACTTGTGCTGCACCTGGCCATGGCTGTGTGACACTTGTGCAGCATACCCCTGGCCATGGCTGTGTGACTCTTGTGCTGCACACCCCTGGCCATGGCTGTGTGACTCTTGTGCTGCACACCCCTGGCCATGGCTGTGTGACTCTTGTGCAGCACACCCCTGGCCATGGCTGTGTGACTCTTGTGCAGCACACCCCTGGCCATGGCTGTGTGACTCTTGTGCTGCACACCCCTGGCCATGGGCCATGGCTGTGTGACTCTTGTGTTGCAGATACCTGGCCTACAGGAACTTCATGATCGACACGTACCGGCTGAACCCGCAGGAGTACCTGACCAGCACTGCCTGCAGGAGGAACCTCACCGGGGACGTGTGTGCTGTCATGAGGTGATTTTGGGCCCTGGGCTTTGGGCACGACTCCAGTTGCAAAGCTTTGACCTGTGCCCTTGCCCCGCAGGGTGCACGCTTTCCTGGAGCAGTGGGGGCTCATCAACTACCAGGTGGACCCCGAGAGCCGCCCCATGGCCATGGGGCCGCCCCCCACCCCTCACTTCAACGTGCTGGCCGACACGCCCTCGGGGCTGATGCCCCTGCACATCCGCACCCCGCAGGTGAGTCCCGCAGGGGGGGCTCGGCTGGGCTCTCTCCAGGGGCATTCAGCACAGCAGCACAGGAATTTGGGCTCAGCTTGGTGAGAAGTTCTCTTTATTGCCCAGCTGGGGTGAGAATTTGGGACAGTTTTACTTAGAACCACTTGTTGCACATGTTACTCAGAGATTTATTTCCAAGTCTTCTCCATGGACTTGTGTTCAACCCCTCTGTCCAGTCCACTGCTGGACACTGGTCTGAAAACCTTGCATACCTTGCCATTCCTGCCCCTCTCACCTTGCCCTTCGTGGGGTTTGTTCCCAGGTCCCAGCTGCTCAGCAGATGTTGAGTTTTCCTGAGAAGAACAAGGAGAAGCCAACTGACCTGCAGAACTTCGGGCTTCGCACGGACATTTACTCAAAGAAGACTTTAGCCAAGGCAAGGCCTGGGATTTTTTTCCCCCTATTTCCTCTCACCCTTCTATTGAGCTTTATTCTTCAAGTGTCCCACCCTGGTGACATTGGTGTGACTTATGATACTCTTCCACTCATGGCTTAGGGCTCTTCCATAGTGCAGGGCACTGAGGTGGGTGGTTGTGTTGGAATTCTGATTTTGTAGGAATAAAGACACGTGTCAATCCCCATCTCACTGTCAGCCTTTGGGTCCCAAAGCCATTGTGTTCTGCACATTTCACTGGAATGGTTCAGAGTCAGCAAACCATCCAGTAATTCACTCTAGGAGCTGAGATCCTCCAGCAGCATCTTTACCTATCCCATTTGCCACGTCTGAGCAGGGTTTTCTAGTCTGGGAGAACTAGAAAATAACCTGATTCCCAAAGGTGTCCCCAAAGCATGGCAGGGGCTGTTTTGGCACTGCCATTGCACAGGATAAAGGAAATGCTGAGGCATCACTGTAAGGAATGAGGTGATTCCAGGAGCTTCTGCCTTTCTCCTGCTCCCAGTACCTGTGTGTGCCTGGAGGCTCTGCAGGAATTCCACGATACCATAACACAGCCTTCACTTTGGGAGTCTCCAGAGTTTTTGGGCTGACATCAGGCTAATTCTGTGTAATTAGTTCATTGTCCTAAGAGGTCCTTAAGAGGTCACTGTTGAAACCTAAGAAATAGCTATTTATACACTATTATTTATACTGTTTACACACTATTTTTCCCTCCAGAGAATTATTTAAAACCCTCACAAACCCAAACCAGTAATTCTAGAGATCAGTATTTCTTACAAAGCCTGATTCTATCTCACATTTCACAGACTAACTTTTCCACTTGTTTAGGGAAATATAAATATTCTCAGATCCATAAATCCCTTCCTGGTTCCGAGCTCTTTGCAGGATCTGTACCAGTGAACTGGAGCAGATTTGCTGGCAGACACTGAGTTCCCTGTTTGGTTTCTATGTTGCTGTTGGGTTTTTGGCTGATAAACCAGCCTGTTGTGGAGCTGATCAGCTGCAGGGTGATGATTAATGTTCTCTTTGGGTTAATGATGTGTCTGAAATGCTTCTTGAGATAATATTTATTCCCCTAAACACCCATTTCCTTTGCTGTGCTCTGGCACAGAGCCACCCAGTGATGTTCTTCAGGAGCAGGTGACAGCAGCTTGTGTCCTTCTTTGGCATGTGATGGGTCAGGGTGTCACAGAAGGGGGGTTTTACCATGAATTTTGTGATTTTTAGCTGATCCCAGCAGTTAATGAGGTGCAGATTTGGGAGCAGTAACTCTTGGAGTGAGTGATTGCTGGATTTGCAAATGATCTTGCTGTAATTACTTTTCCTTCTCACACAGCTCATTTCACTTGTAAAGATTTATCATTTCTTTACCGATTTACTGAGGAACTTATAGATAAATTATTTTTTACTGTGTTGCTGATTAACTTTTAAATAAATTAACTTATTTTGGACCAGCACACGCTGTACACAGCCCACTGCCTTCAGCCCTCAGAAAAGGGTCTATCATTTAGGAAAATCCTCTTTTCCATTTGCTGTTTGTGCCTCAAAGATAACTGGGAAGAAGGGGTGCGAAATCCCTTTGCTTTAGTTTGGAAAGGCGTGTTGGGAAGTTGGGATCTGTAACCCCATGAACTGACCCCCTGCACGAGGTAACCAGGGGCTGTTTAGCTGGAGGGGGGAGGTTTGAGTGGGTTAAAATGAATTTAATTAATTAATTAAACAGCTTCTTCCCCTTTCCTCCTCAGTGTTTTCTTCTAAAAGGTTTTGTGCAAAAACTCCTGTATTTCACTTCTTTTTTCCCTGCTGTTTTTTGTAGAGTAAAGGTGCAAGTGCTGGGAGAGAATGGACAGAGCAGGAGACACTGCTGCTGTTGGAAGTAAGTTCATGAGGGCAAACCCAAAGGGTAGGAAACCCAAAGCTGCAGGATATTGGTCTCTTAAGGTCCAGTGTGGTTAATACATTTTTTGGAGTCAGATGGCAACTGCCATCATGGCCCTGAGAATGTTACTGCAAAAACAGGTGGCAGAACATCTGTGTAATATGTTAGATTTGGTTCCAACTTGTATGTGCAGGACAGAAATGAGGTATTTAAGAACTTCATCTAAAGTCAAGAACAGGTTTTGCAGGCAGAGAGATGTTCTCATCCAGCAGGAGTTGCTGACAGGGTGAAATAGTGGTGTGTGATTCCAGTCATGGTAAGTAATTGAAGCAGGGGCTTTACTGGCTGCTCAGGTAAATACCTGGGAGTGCTGATGGTCTTTACAGGCTGAGACTCTGGTGGTGTGCCCGGACCTGCCATGGCTGAGGGG
Organism: Xenops minutus; assembly: GCA_035221455.1. Lineage (NCBI taxonomy): Eukaryota > Metazoa > Chordata > Aves > Passeriformes > Furnariidae > Xenops > Xenops minutus. Next base: position 586,976 of record JAWWEE010000074.1, on the reverse strand, counting down.
AGCAGCTCGTTTTTGAGGCTGCAATGGTTAACAAACAGTTTCCTGGCTGCTGCCACTAAGAAGGGGGGCCCTTTGGGAGCTCTTTCATCCCACTCATCTCCTGGTTGGTTTTGCCATGGAGCTGCACTTGGGGTGTTCTTTGGGCTTCTCCTGGGAGCGTGCAGGAAACACCCTGAGCTGGCTCCCACCAGGTGCTGTAGAATGAGCTCCAAGAGCTGCTGCAGGTTTCTGGCCCCAGGTTGTTTCATGTGATGCTCCTGAAGCACATGGTGATTGTCAGATCCCCTGGAATTCCAGTCTGGGATGGGAACCCTCCCCCTCCAGGGGCTGTTCTGGTGTCTCACACTGACATCAGGGCACAGTTGGTTTAATGGGCTTCATCAGAAGAGGAATCTCAGTGGCCTGAAATAATTTAAAGTGCTGTCACTTCCTGTAAAGCAGAATCATCTCCCGAGCTTTGCTTTTCCAGGGACATTCTTGTGATGGCTGATTTATTTCCTTCTGTCTAATTCAGAGTTCTAAGAATTCCAGTTTTGTGTTCTATTTTTGTTGATTTCTGCTTGGAGAGCTTAAAGCAGATTGCAACTGCCTGATTGTTCCAGCCTTTTGTCTTCCCACATGTGAATAAACCCTTTGAAGAGTTAATTTCTTAGGGAAAAGCCTGCAGAAGGGTCTGGGCTGGTGCTGAGCGACGCTCAGCCCCAGTGATTCAGCCCTCACAGATGGGGAGGTGGTCACCAAACAGCCCAAACATCTGGTTTTTTCTTTCTATTTGAGGTTGATATTCGCTGTTTAGCCAACACTGTTCTGTTGGCACATGGAAGAAATTCTGGTTAGTAAACAGCTGAGATGTTTTCCATGGCAGTGCTGCAGGGAGAAACAGGGCTGATGTCTTCATATACTGGCTTCTTTCCTCTATTATTTATTTAAATTTATGATTTAAAGTCACAATATTCGTAATATTGGTATAATATTTAAAATGCAGTGGTTGGTATGTTTGTGGCTTCTGGCCAGACACAGCAAGTTTTAGCCCAGTGAAATAATCTACTGACATATTTGTTTAAAACAGAAGAAAAAAACCCTAAATCTTGAGATTGCAATTTGATTCAATGAATTTAAATTAATGTTTTCATTGCTCATTTTTCCTGGGTTTGCCCTCTGAATAAATTGGTGCAGAGTATATCAGTTCAAGCATAAGTAATTGGGCTGTAACAAGCCAGCTCAGTCCAATTAAATCCTCAGGGCTGCTTTGGGCAAACAGAGATGCAGTGAAGGTCCAAATAATAAATCATATCTCAAATAATTACTGTCCCTCTGCCTGTTGACTGAATGGCTGGGGGGAGGAAGCAGTTCCCCTCCGGAGTCCTCCTCCTGCCACAGCCCCTCTGTCTCCATGGAGTGCTGGAAGTGCCTGCCCAGCTGTTTGGAGGGAGGCCAGTGCTTGGGAGGGAGGGTTGTGTGGCAGGGAGGTGAAGGAGAAGGGGCAGAGCCCAAAGCCCCGGGGCTGGGGAAGCAGAGCTGCTCTGCTGTGCTCTGTGGTTCACAGTGGAGACTGGCAGGGACCTCCCAGCCCGGAGATGGGCTGGGGGAAAGGGAAGGGAGGGCTGAACTGAGCAGGCTCTCCTTTATTAAACTCATGACTTATTCTTTATTTTCCTCGTTATTAAAGCCTTGGAAGATCAGGGGGAGGGCAGGAGGAGGGCTCAGCAGCAGTTGAGAGTGCTGCTCCCTGCAGAAGGAGCAGGCTGTCCAGTGCAGTCTGTCCTTGGTGCATTCCCAAAGCAGCTGTTCCTTCATGGAGCTTTCAGAGCCCTCCCTGTTGCTTTGCTCGTGGTCCTGAGCAGCTCCTGGCTGTGCTCCCCACCCAGCTCAGCTCCTGAGCAGCACAGTGTTCCCACAGATGTGCCCAGCTGATCTTCCTCCCGGGGTCTGAAGGGAAGGAGCAGGGGACCAGTGGCCTTCTGGAGATCTACTGGGAGCTCTCCCTCACTCCCCTCAATTTAAACAGGGAGACCTGGCTGGGAGAGAGAAACTTCAGACAGCAGGCTGGTGGAGGTTACATCACTCTTGGCTCCAGGGCCAAAAATTCCACCTGCTGAGGCAACTTGGGCTTTTCCTGCCCATTGTTCCATGTCTGTTAGATCTTGACACTTGTGGATTTAACTGATGTCCTTGTAGTCAGTGTGTCCCACATCTCTGCAAACTCAGGAGTGTTTCCATGACCCAGCTGAGCTTCTGCATCCGTGACCTGCCCCACGGTCCCCTCTGGCCAATACTTTGTCCTTGAATTCTCAGAGCTCATGTTTTAACTGAAAAAAATACAAAACCATTTTTCCTCCAGAACTGAAAACAAGGGTATTTGGAAGGGACATTGAATGCCATCCTGTCCCACCTTCCACTAGCCCAGGTTGCTCCAAGCCCATCCAGCCTGGCCTTGATACTCTGTACGAGTTATTACATATCCTGGGCCCTTCCCAGGTCCACCCCAGCTCTGAGTTCTCCCTTCATGCTCTGCAGCTTAATTTGGTCATAAAGGTTCAGACTGACCCTGAAGACTGAGATTTCTGGTAGTTCTCAGCCTTGTGGGAAAGATTTAGTTGGGAAAACTCATTTTCTTTTTGACATTGAACACCTTTTGCCTGGATCTCCAATGGCTTTTTGCTCTTTCTCAGTAACTGTACCAGAAATTATCTCAGAAATGTAGAATAATTCAGGATAATTCAGCATTAACTTTATGTTATCCAAGTGCTTCACTAGAACTCTTTTCAGGGAAAAGAATGCTTGTTAAGGGATAATAATTTATTGGGCCACTACTTAGAGGGTTTTACAGGACTAGTTTGTTGGGTTTGCATAGACTAATATGGGGCCTTCAGGAGCTCACTGCTCTTACATTGTTTTAAGGTTCTTCTCGAGTAAGTTTAAAAATGACTGAAATTCTGAGTTACAAAATCTTTGATTTGATCTGGCAGTTCTTGCTTTACGAGGTGCTTGTGTGGCCCAAAAGGATTTGTTAACACAGACCACACTGGGGGGGAGCAGCTCCTGGAGAGCTGGTCTCTTCTGCCTTCAGGGTGTGGATATACTTCCCTCTTTTCCCCTGGTGCCTTGGTTTGGTGCTTTGACACTTCCATAACATTTGTTGCATGTAAAAACTGGATTTCACCGTCACAGCCAGTGCATGTATGGGAAATAAATGCTGTCCCTTCCCCAAAGAGCTCCGTGTGTTCAGTGGGAGAACAAAAGAGCCCTCGGGGAGGAGCGATGGGAATTGAGGAACTGGAGACCTGGCAGGACAGCACAAGCAGAGTTCTCTGCGAGGGCAAATGGGGAAACACCAACTGTGCAAATATTAGTAAATCCCAAATTTTCCAACCATCCTTTTTGATACAGTGACAGCATCAACTTGTGTGATGGTCCCTGGGGCTTAATTGTCACTGCCATCCCAGGAGATGGTCGTGTTTCTTGTGCAGACGATGCTGCTGCCAGGAGAAACAGGAACTGCAGTGGGTGTCTGATGCTGGGTGATTGTTCCACGCCCACAGTAGGCAGTCCTGGCACCCCCAGCCTGCAGCAGGGCTGGTTTCCCCTGGGGCACGGGTGTACCCGCAGTAATTCCTTGCTTTTGCAGGCGCTGGAGATGTACAAGGACGACTGGAACAAGGTGTCGGAGCACGTGGGCAGCCGGACGCAGGACGAGTGCATCCTGCACTTCCTGCGCCTGCCCATCGAGGACCCGTACCTGGAGAACTCGGACGCGTCCCTGGGCCCCCTGGCCTACCAGCCCGTGCCCTTCAGCCAGTCGGGCAACCCCGTGATGAGCACCGTGGCCTTCCTGGCCTCGGTGGTGGATCCGCGCGTGGCCTCGGCCGCCGCCAAGGCTGCCCTGGGTACGGCCGGGCTCTGCCCCCTGAGCTGGGGGGAGTGTCCTGCTGGGGGGGCATCCACGGGGGGTTGGTTGTATGGCTGATGTGGGAAACGGGTCTGTGGTGCCTGGCTTTGGGGTCTGGTTCCAGTGGAATGGCCACTTTTCAGGCAGGGTGCCCCGGTGAGGCACATCTGGAGTGCCCTGTTCAGGTCTGGGCTGCTCAGAACAAGACAAGGAGCTGCTGGAGAGGCTCCAGAGGAGGCCACAGAGAGGATTTGGGATGTGGAGCATCTCCCTGACAAGCAGAGACTGCAGGAGCTGGGCCTGGTTGGTCTGGAGGGGAGAACACTGAGAGGGGATCCATCAATGCACACAAACATCTCCA
>JAWWEE010000074.1:565067-575264 GCA_035221455.1 Xenops minutus | reverse complement strand
GGCTGCCCAGGGAGGGTTGGAGTGCCCAGCCCTGGAGGTGCCCAAGGCAGGACTGGCCGTGGCACTCAGAGCTCTGGCCTGGGGGACAAGGTGGGCATTGGGCACAGGGTGGGCTCTGGGGGCTGGCAGGGCTTTTCCAGCCCCAGGGATCCTGGGATTCTGTGAACTTCCTGCACTGCAACAGCATCAGTCCCTTAACAGCCCTAACCATGGTCTATGAATTGCTCTGGGAATTTGCCCAGAGGAGCTGTGGCTGCCCCTGGATCCCTGGAAGTGTCCAAGGCCAGCTTGGAGCCACCTGGGCTGGTGGAAGGTGTCCCTGCCCATGGCACTGGATGGGCTTTAGGGTTCCTTCCCACCCAAACCAGTCTGGAATTCTCTGGATGTTTTGTAATCAGAAACTAAACCCCCACGTTCAGAGCTGAGTTCAGAGTGGAAGGGGCCACAGGCAGGAGCTTTTCTGGCCTGTCTCGTTCACATTTGGAGCTTTGTTTGAAGCTGAACTTTACATTTTTTCCCTGGGGTCGTTTTGGGTTGTTTATACAAAGTTACAGACTTTTCAGTTCTGCTGCATCCTGATACCAGGAGTCTTGGAAGCTCTTGGTGTGGGAGCCGAGCCAACCAGAATGAAAATGTGGGTGTTCCATGCAGTATTTTTGTGGTTTGAGCTCAGGATCCCCACTCCACCAACCCAGACATGCTCAGAGTGTTCTGCACTTTATCTCCACCTTTTTTTTTCTTTTGGCTCAAGGATTGAATCCAACTTTCTCTGTAAATCCTCCTCTCCCATTTCCTGGGAGCGATGACACTTTTAAGCCCAATTTGGAACTCTGCTCCTAGGCTTGGAAGAGCTGTCTGACAAAATCTACTTGAGATTCTCCCTGTGACATTATGAGGTCACTAAATCCCAACTCTGAGATAAAACTTGGGAGGAACTGTGTCCCCAGTGTCCCTAAATTGAATTATGGTGGCAGATAGTTCAGATTAGTAGGTTTATCTTCCTCCAATAAGCCAAGAGGAAAAGCACTATTGTTCAGTCAGACGTTTTAGTCTGTTTTTCTTGTGTATGGAAGGGACTTCTATCAGAAATTCTCAGCAGAACTGTTGCTGTTCAAACAAAATACTCTGTATGTTGTTTTTGCTCAGTGTAGGAATTAGCAGGAAAAGGGGGATTACTGGAAATGAACACCAGCAGCAGCTGATGTGTTCAGAAGCTTCAACCTGGATCAGGGCTTGTCTCCACCAGTTCCACAGCGAGTCCAGGGACTAAACAAGCTCCTGCAGTGCCCTGGATGTGAAATTGCAACATCCTGGGCCAGGACTTCGAGGTGGTGCTGACACTTTCCTCTCGTCCCTTCTTGCTGAGCTGGAATAAATTGGGTTTTCTTGGACACTTACCCAAGAAAATATCAGGAATAGTAGTACATTACCCAGACCCCTTTGTGGTGTTCCCCATCTCAGGGCTTGTTTGCTTCTCTGATCAGAGACCAGCTGGCACTGAGGGAACACTGTAAATCAGTGCTTTATAGAGCAGGGACTTCCTGAATGAGCCCCGTCCAGCCCTCACCTCTAAAGCTGCTCCACTCTTGAATCGTTATCTTGAAGTCTGGGGTGGACAATTCTGGTATTTGCAGCCCCTGCAAAATGGGATTTAAACCTTCCATGACCTGCAGCCTGTGCTGGTGCCTTAGGAGAGACCTGCTTGGCAGCACCTCAGGGAATCCTGTGCTGAGGAGGAATTCCAAGTCTGGCAGCACTGAAATTGAGGATAATCACATACCTGACAACCATCCACGGGATCAGATTGCCTGTGTTGGGAGAAACAACATCTTATCCTGTGACTTACCATGAGGAGTTACTGTAGGGCTGGAATCCTGCAGAGTTGGGCATCCAGCTGTTCTTTATGGGGCTCAAGTGGGGTTGTCTCTCTGTGGGTAAACTGGGGGGTTCAGCAGAGTACAGGCAACTTCAGCAAGTAACTTAATGTTCTGTCCTGGACTGAGCAGAAAACCCAGTTAAATTTCAATATGCAAGTAAACCTGACTTACAGCCTAAAGCCAGTGTCACACACTGAGTCTGCCAGGAGCTTAGTGCTGTGGCTTTCCTGAAACCACTGGTAGAGAGCAGGAAGTGGGAGGTAGCCCTGAAATAAATACTGACTGTGATAATGGATCTCATGGCAACTCTAAGGACTTGACTGTTTGTTTTCTCAGAGGGAGCTGAGGAAGAAAAGATGGAAACAGAGGCGGAGGGGCAGCAGGCTGAGAAGGTGAGTTTGGGTCTGCACTGCTGCTGCAAAGAGACTCCTGACACTTAAAACCTGAATTACCACATCTTAAAGTGCCTGGGAGAGCAGATGGACTTCGGGTGCTGGTCAGTGTGTCCAAAGGGAACAGTTCTCAGCTCCACAAAGCTTCATTTCCATTTTAATTCAATCATCTTACATCATAATAATGAGTGTGTTGATTCCTAGTCCTGAGGAAGAAAGGTCAGACTGGGAGGAAATGTAAATTGGGTGACACTGGAATGGGAGGAATTGGAGGTTTAGAAACTGGAGTACTGGAGATTGTAAGGAATTGGGTATTTGGAGGTTGAGGCTGCTGAAGGATGTTGGTCCATTGTGGTTCATGACTTGCAGTGCTCTACAGCAAGTGAGCTCTTTGCTCTAGAAGAGTTTCTCTACAGATTCCCTTCCCCTCAAGGCTCTCCAGGAAGTGGGAGTTTGGGACAATCAGTGTTCTCCCACCATTTGGGTCTGAGGGGCCTCCAGCTGAGCTGGTCAGTGAAACTCCTCCTTGCAGGGTGGGTGTGTTTGTGTTCTCCTGAGGCTGGGTGTGATCCATCCTGCCCAGAAAGATCAGCTACTTAGGCATTCGTTATCATTATCCCGTGAATTAATTACCATTGCCCTTCAGCCTCGTGATAATGCCTGCACGAACATGGTATGGGGCTGAGGAGAGCAGCCTTGGGGTCACCCTCTGTTTTCAGCAGTTCTGCTGCTTGCCTCTCTGATCACCAGGGACACACTTGCCTAGATGGAAGTGTGGAAGACTCTCAGAGCTGGGAGAGCTCCATTATTCCCAGCCATTCCATGGTTCCATGATCTTAGTTAGGATTCCTTGTACCTCCAGCAGAGCCCAGCTTGGCCTGGATCACCAAACCCAAGAGATTCTGTCCAGTTTAGCATTTACTTTTATTCACATTTTGGTCATGTTTGTCAAACTTGTCTTAAGCAGCAGCCAACCTTTACAATTTAATCTCTTTCATAATAATAATTAGTTTGAATGCTATAAATGAGGTTAACAGGGAATGTCGACTCTGTCTGCCATTGTCCAACCAATCTTTCACCCCTTTTAGGTGGAAAACAAAGCAGAGACTGAAATTGAGGAAGGAGAGAAAGTTCCAGAAGGAGAAAATGAGAGAAATGCAGAAAAAGAGCCGGAGGGTGAAGTGGCTGCAGAGCCCAAGTCAGGTAACAGTTCCAGCTGCTCCTCAAACTGTGCTGCATTTCCCAGCCTTCCCAGAGTGCTGGGATAGGCCATAAACCCGACTGGAAATATTTCTTTGTGCACATCAGGCTGTTTCATGCTTCAGTAGGACTGAGTCTGGTTTAATGCCACTGCAAACTCAGGCACTAAATCCTTCCTGGAGCTCATTGTAGAGCTCAGCTGAGCTTTCCGTGCAGGGGCTGAGGGAAGCAATAACAAAGTGCCTGGGGGTCATAGAAATTATTTTCCTTTTGCCCACATTCCACGACATTTGATCATTTTGGATGCAAAGAAGTGGAACTGCTGGGGGTGTCCAAGGCCAGGTTGGGCAGGGCTTGGAGCACCCTGGGCTAGTGGAAGGTGTCCCTGCCCATGACAGGGGGTGGCACTGTGTGGGCTTTCAGGTTCCTTCCAACCCAAACCATTCTGGGATTCTCTGTTCACTTTTATCTTTAGAATTTAATATTTTAGGTCTTTTTTCCTGTGAAGTGATGCAGAGCCTGGGTTTTGACAGGCTGAGGACTAACATTTTCTATATAAAACTTTATTCTTGTTTATTTTTAACATGTCCCTTGTGCCTCACAGAATCCCAGGTTGGTTTGGGACCTTAAAGCCCGTCCAGTCCCACCCCTGCCAGGGGCAGGGACACCTTCCACTCTCACAGGTTGCTTCAAGCCCCATCCAGCCTGGCCTTGGACACTTCCAGGGATGGGAATGAATTTATTGTGTTTTCCTGGCACTTCAGTTTTTTAGCACAGGCAGAACCAGGAGAATTTGGATTTGATGTGATGATGGAACTGATTTAGAAAGGATGGGAGGAAGCTGATGGCAAGTGATGTGAATGACAAACATTTAAAGTTGCCCCATTTGTTGGGTCCAATCCTCTCAAATTTGGGTTCCCTGTCAGCATTTGGGTGAGGAGTGGTGCTGTAAGGTGTGGGTGAGTTAATGAGCAGAACTAATTAGTGTGAGCACCGTGCTGGTCCCGAGGCACAGTGCTGGAACGGCCTCGGGAATGTCTTGCAGAGGAGAAGGAGGCAGAGGAGAACAAGGAGAACGTTGATGGGAGCAAAGACAAAGACAACGAGGCTGGGAAGAAGAAAGTGGAGCACGAGATCTCGGAAGGAAACGTCGCCACAGCTGCAGCTGCTGCCTTGGCCTCCGCTGCCACCAAAGCCAAGGTTGGTCCTGGCCCAGCCTCCCTGCCTGCCCTTCCAGCCTCCTCAAAACCCTGCCTCAAATGGCTCTCTCTTCCAGCTCTGGGAGGTCACACTCTAATCCCTGACACCCCAGAGGAGCACAAGTGCTGCCTTAATTTCTTCTGCTTGAACCCCTACCTGAGATAACAGGCATTTTTAATTTAAGCAGCTGCTTTTAACAGTTAAAAAGTCAATGGACATCCCTAAGAAACCTCCCCAAAATGTGCTTGGGGTTTTTTTTGGCAAGGCTTTTCTCTGCTGGACAGGTCTGGCTGCTGTGCTGAGGGCGTTGGTCTGGTGAGAAAACCTTCTGCTGCCCTCTCTGCTGCTCTAGGGGCTCCACACAAGGTGTGCTGTGCTTGGACCCTGTGACACAGGGATGTGCAGCTTTTCTTAAGAGCTCTGCTAAGAGCACATCCTTGTCTTTCTCTCCCTGAACTTCAGCCTGTGTGTGGGCTCTGCTGAGCTGTGTGAGTGAGTGTCCCATCTGACAGCTCTGCCCTGCCCTGAAATCACTGACTGCACACTGCCTCTCCCTTCCTCTTTGCAGGGGCCACACTGTCTCCTTTCTCTCTGAACATCTCTTTCAAATTCTGTTTTCTCTTTACAAATTTCTGTGGGTTCAAGTTGCACTTGGGGTTTTTTAATTACTCCTGAATTTGGTGCCACGTTCCATGTCCACCTATTTTATGGACACCAAGAGCAAAGCCTGGGTGGGGTTATTCCTGAGGGATTTCCAGGGCATAATGAGGGATACAGTGAAGTGGTGTGTGTTGGACTGACTTTTTCACTCTGACCTTCTACTCCCAAACCCAGACTTTTGCCCAGCTGCATCCCCCGAGTGAGGAAGGGCTGGTGGTGGCTGATGTCATGGCACAGTCCCTCCCTTTGAACCCGTGAGACTGAGGATGTTTTAGTTGTTACCTTTCACAAACCAGCTCCTAAAATCCCAGGTTTCAGCAAACTTCCTGTCCATTAAAATCCTAGATTGTAGGTAATCCTGAGGTCCAGTGCTTTGGTGAAGTGCAGAGCCCCAGCTGGCTCCTTTATGCATCACTTTGTTGTCATCTGAACCTGAGAGGAACTTACAGTGCATCAGACTCACAAACATTCTCAGCCAGGCTGGGAAAAACCTGCTCATATGTAAGGAGCCCTGAAATTGAATCTGTTTTATGGAAAGCCACTCTGTCCAACCAAAGCTGAGCTCCTGCCTCCCTCCCCTGGTGCTGACGAGTGCTGGAGGGAGCAGGGACCTGCCTGGTGGCAGTTTGCATTATGGAATAATAATGTTCAGGGAGCATTTCAGCTTTGCATTACAGGAAATAATGGGTTGTAATTAGGATGTTGACACTTCAGAGGAGAATTGGGGTCCAACAGGGATTTCTCTTTCCACTCACTTAAAAACCCAGACAGTATTAAAGCTTTGGTGAGCTGTGTCTTGTCTGAGGGAGTAATTAAATTCTTCCTCATAAACTCTGGTCCTGGTCACGTGCAAAGCTCTTACAAAGGTGTTTTCCTTGCGATTTTTTATCAGAGGAGTATTGCAGTTGGCTTGTGAGGAGAAACAGGGGTTAAAGGCAGGATCTTGAGATGGGGTTTTTTTGTTTGTTTGGGTTTTTTTCTCTTGGGATCAGAGGCTTCACCAAGAAGTTGTGCTGTTTGAGGAATGGTCAGTGTGTATGCTCAGGGATGAGACTCCATGTTACATAGAGATTAACAGTTTAAATGTGTTTTTACAGGCTCTGGCTTCTAAGCAAACAATATTACAATTTAAGGCCCATTTCCTCATTTCCCTCTCAGATTCCCCACCCAGTATAAGCTGGTTTTTACTTTCTGTCCATAAGCTTCCCCTGATGGAACAAGTCCTCTGCTGGAAGTGTGCAAGTCCAGGTTGGAGCACCCTGGGCTAGTGGAAGGTGTCCCTGGCCATGGCAGAGGTGGCACTGGGCGATCCTTAAGGTCCCTTCCCCCCCAAGCCAGTGTGGGGTTCTGCTTTACAGAATCATTTAGGTTGGAAAAACCCTCTAAGGTCATTGCTCAGTTAGAGCTCGGGGCTGGAGCAGTGCTGGGTTATCGATTGAAACCACCATTGATTTTGTTACTGCTTTTTTGTGCTGGGCTTTGCCCTGGGGAGTGCCAGCCTGAGGGAACAGCTTCTCTGAGCCTCTCCAGGAAAAACTGCAGTGAGGATTTCCTTTGTAACGTGTGTTTGGAGACCTGTCCTCTACCTAATCACATGCTGTGTTGATTCGGTGTTCATCCTGTTTCAGTGTAAAAACTGCACATGTGGAGCAAGGCAAATGGAGTGGAAGAAGGTTCTGTGTGAACCAAAGTGCTCCTCTTCCTCTGAATTTTCATACAGAAGAGTTCCATTTACTAAACAGTATTATTTGCATTAAATTCTCCAGTCCTGGCAGCATTATTTCCTTATTCCAGGGGTGTGCAGCACATTGGTCAGTGTTTAGCTGAACAGCTGCTTGAATTCCACAGGGACACTGTGTTGGATGAGCTTGGGATTGCTGTGGATCTCAAAGTGACTGAAAATTCACCTGAGTGAGAGGGGGAATGTTTATTACCCAGCTTTACTGAAGCCTTGCTTTGTTGCTGGTGGGTCACAGAGATGAATGTGTCAAATGACACAACAGTACTGAGAAATTCTGTTTATATCTAGGGTTACAAGGAGTTTTTTAATGCTGCTTTCCTCCCAGTTGTGGGCCAGTTTGGGGCCCAGCTCACTAAATATGAGTCTGCAGCTTGAGCTGAATGAGATCCAGCCTTTTCTTTTTCCCTTTTTCCCCTCAGCCCTCCCCTTGCCCTTCTGCCAGCCCAGCCCTCCCTCCCCTCAGCTCCTGGATGTCAGCAGGGCTTGGCCTGGGCCCTGCCTGGAAACATCTGTGAATACAGAACCCCCAGGCAGCAAATGACAGGGGCATTTTGGGGGTATTTTCATTCTGAACAGCAGATTTTTATGAAAAGCTGGTCGAAGGCATCATTAACACACTTTTCACACTCTGAGAATGTGAAGCACTTTCATAAGCTGTCTCAGAAATATATAGACATATATAGATCTTCTGGATTATTTATGTCTTAGTGTGCATATGTAAATGGGATAAAGCCAAATCCTTCTAAAGAATCAATTTGTCTTTTACTTGAGAAAACCCTGTTTCAGTGGCCAAGACATGCAAGAGTCCTCTCCCTGTCCTGGGGGTTGTTCCAGGTAACAACCTCCTGTGTGTGTTTTGTGGATGCTTTTTGGATGGCCCTCTGCTGACTCAGGAAAACAGACCCTTCTCTCTCATTCACATTCCCACTCAAAGTGCTCCTTGTGCCCAGTGCTGGGAAGGCTCTGAGGCAGAGCTGGATTGCTCCAGGCGTCCCTGATACCTCTTGTATTAAACCTTAACACCTATTTATTTGCTAGAAAGCTTAATAACCTTCCCAGGGCCTCTGGTTCCAAGCGTAAGATTGATCATGTAGTTGCCTGGCTTCTGTCCCGAGGTGGGGGGGTGGCTGGAGCTGGATGCACGTGGAGCTGCAGTCCCCCTTCCCTCAGCACACTCCCTTTGCCCACATGTCCCAAGCAGCCCCTGTGTTTGTCCCCAGCACCTGGCAGCCGTGGAGGAGAGGAAGATCAAGTCCCTGGTGGCCCTTTTGGTGGAAACTCAGATGAAGAAGCTGGAGATCAAACTGCGCCACTTCGAGGAGCTGGAGACCATCATGGACCGGGAGAAGGAGGCAGTAAGTGGGGTTTGGGATTAAATCAGCCCCTGCAGAGATCTGGGGGTGTCAACAGCTGGAAAATGGGGGATTCCAGCTGTTCTCACCTCTGGGTGTCTCTGTCCTTCAGGTAGAATACACAGTTCCCTCCCACAGGGGCTTCTGAGCCCTGTCCTCCTTCACCCAGCACTTTCTCTTTGCCACAAGCACACACCAGTGGTATCCTGGATGTGCTTCCAAATGCTTACTCCAAGCAGGGATGTGGAATTGAGCCTGTATGTGGCCTTTTCACATGGGTCATAATGACATAAGAGCAGCTTTTCCCTGCAAAGAGTGCAATGGGTGGAAACCCTCCTTCCCTACAGGACGGGAACCAGCTCTGCCCTTCCTCCCTGACCCAGCCCAGACTTGGTTCCACAGATGTAGTTCAGGGGGATTTCAGGGCATTCTCAGCAGCTCTTGGGAAAGCCCTGGAAGGAGGAGGTGGAGGTGGAAGGGTGTGTGTTCAGGAGTAACAGCTTCACTTCGTGGTGGTGATGACGATGGTGGGCCTGTCTGAGCTGGGAGGGCAACAGCAGCTTCAGGAGAAGGGAAGGATGCAGTGGGGTCAGGACATGGACGAGGTGCTGCCTGGGCTCCCAGCGCCTGGATTACTCATCACTTAGGAGGGTTTGTGTCAGAGTCAGAGCAAGAGGCTTTCAGGGAAAGGATTCCTCTCCAGCTATTTAACAGATGACTCAAAATTTCACTCTTATCAGTGTGATCATTTTTTAATTCATTTTTTTGTTGTGTAGCTGCCTCGTTGTTGTCAGTCCCCAGTTACTGTAGGTGGATTGAAAATGTTCATTCATAATTCCAGAAATTTCTATATTTGCCCTCCTGTGTGAATTGACTGGAATTTACACCCTCATTAATGGAATCACAGGAAGGGGCATCGAGTCCCAGCTCCTGCCAGCACCTCCTAAAACTAAATCCAGTGGCCAAGAGCATCACCAGACACTCCTGAGCTCTGCCAGGTGGATGCCATGAGCACATCCCTGGCTCCCAACCACCCTCTCCATGAGGAGCCTCTTCCCAATATCCAATCCAAAGTCCCCTGGTAGAGTTTGACAGAGTGTGGTCTCCCAGAGCAGAATGCCAGCAGGAATTTCTGGATTGCTCCACATCCTTCCCCGGTTCAGTGTGTGTTGCCCTCTGACTGGCAGCTCAGGAAATGGACCCAGCTCTTCTGGAAAGGCTCCCTGCAGGTTCCTTTCTTTGGGGGATATATTCCATTAGTGAGAGGGTGGGTTTTTCTCCATTCTGAGGCATGTGACATTTTCCTTTTTAGAAATGTGCATACCGATTTTCCCCTCGGCTTCCTGGTGGTTACAGTCGGTCTTTTCACCTGTCATTGTGGATATTTTGGGGAATAATTAAAGCAAAAAACCTCCTCAGTGTGGCTGCACACTGTGAATGTGTCGTTACTGCTGCCCTGGCTTTTCCTACAGGGAAGGTATGGGGACTGTGAGTGTTGACAGGAATCAGTGCTGCACTGGAGGGTGTCAAATTGAAGGCAAAACACATTTATTCTGTGTTTAACTCAGTAATGTCAGTGCTGCCAGCTCTGACTGTGTGAAACCAGGGGCCTGGCGGGGGAGCTTTGCTGGCCCATGATTTCTAAAGGCATGTGAGAGCTTTGCTGGGTCTGCTCAGGGAGGAATCCCAGGATCCCTGAGGCTGGAAAAGCCCTGCCAGCCCCCAGAGCCCACCCTGTGCCCAATGCCCACCCTGTCCCCCAGCCCAGAGCTCTG
>JAWWEE010000074.1:543538-564123 GCA_035221455.1 Xenops minutus | reverse complement strand
ATGAGCTCCTGTGTCACCTGCTCCAGGTGACCCTGCCCTGGCAGGGGCTTGCACTGGGTGACCTCCAGAGGTCCCTCCCAACCCCAGCCATTCTGGGATCCTGTGGCAGGTGACACACAGGGGTCTCTCACCTGGCTCCTCCCTGATTCCTGCTGCAGGAATGACTGAGTTGGGAGAGCTGGAGAGCAAATGCAAATCACTGATGGAGTTCCCAGTGGAAAATGTGTTGGTGCCAGTCTGGGGGTACAGCTGTGGGTTTTGCCCACAAAGCTGTGTCAGGTAGGGATGGAACCTGGTACAGGACCAGGTGTTCAAACTTAGGTCAGTTTTAAGACCAGCTCATGTTATAACTTGTGTTTGTGCTTTTTTTCCTCATCCTGAGTGTAGGGAATGTGTAGAAAGGAAGTTCCCCTAGTTTTCTTGACTACAAGGTGAATTTTCAGGCACTGGATGCTGTTTGGGGATCCTTGTAAAGGCTGTGGCAGGATGGGGTTCCCCAAAGAGAGCAAAGCAGGGGTACAAAAGGCAATGAAAGGAAGTGAAAAATCTTGCCTGAGCCTTTGTTGGGGGTCATTTGCAGTAATTCCTCTCAGAGCTGCTGGACACCTCTGGAATGTTTCCCCACACGCCCCATTACTCCCGTGGGGTGGTTTTATGGAGTTCTTCCCCCCCAACTCCCAGAGTGGCCAAGGAGAAAGGAGCCAGGGCAGCATGAATAATGCCATTGTGGTCCCTGCAGGCAGCGGGAGCCCCGGCCAGGGCCATGGTTTATTCATGAGGCTCAGCCCATCTGGGGCTGCTCAATGCCCGCTCTGTGGTGCTCCTTCCCTCCCCAGCCCTGCTCTGGCAGCAGCCAGGCTGAACACAAAGTATTGGGGCAGCTTGGGGATTCCTGCAGGACTTGTGCTAGGTGAGGGTCTCCTTGGCAACCTGCTTTGCAGCTGAATTATGGAATATACCTTCAAATGCTCATGAAACGTTTGTAAGCGAGTCACGCGGGGCCGGGGCTGAGTGGGAGTGGTGCAGGAATCTCTTACTGGTTCTTAAATAAGTCACATATCTCACACTTCCTGAGCCAGACACTGACCCATCACAAATACTCAATAGGAAGAAACGTTTTCTGTGGCTTGTTGGTATTTTCATGGGCTGGTTTGGCTTGGAAGGATCTTGGCTCATTCAGTTCCACCCCCTGGGCAGGGACACCTTCCACCAGACCAGGTTGCTCAGGGTTTGCAGACTCTGTGGCTTCACAGTTAATCAAAGGAGCCTGTTTTATCTTAATTGGCCTGAATGACCTGAGTTTTTTTTACATAATACTCTTACCAGTACAAATCACTGTTGTCTTGCTGTCCCAGCATCCAATTCCTACACTTAAAGGTGTGGAGGAGGATCAGAATCACTGAGCTGCTGTTGCACACATACTCTGCTTTGGTCTCACCTAGAGAGTCTCTTGAATTTCCTGTTCTCCCCCATTGCAATATGCAGAAGATGGAGAGAAAGCCCCCAGTGTCTTCTAGAGCTGTGTTAAGGCTGAATTCTCTGTGGGTGCTCACTGAGGAAGGAGTTTCAGTAACAGTTAAAATAACTGGGGGAGTTCTAGGACAAAACAAGGTGAGTTCATCCCTTCCAGCTGGAAAATGGTCCGGAGCCTTCACCAAAACCAGTTGCAAATATCAATAGGATTGTCATTGACTCTGACTCAGATTTGATTTTGAGGGGGGTTGGAAGGAGATGATCTCCAAGGTCCCTGGGGGCCCAGCTCACTCTGTGCTTGCAGGAACCTGCTGAAATGCCTCCTTCTTCCCCCCCTTTGCCTTCCCCCGTGCCTGGCCCAGCTGGAGCAGCAGCGGCAGCAGCTGCTGACGGAGCGGCAGAACTTCCACATGGAGCAGCTCAAGTACGCGGAGCTGAGGGCCCGGCAGCAGATGGAGCAGCAGCACAGCCAGAACCCCCAGCAGCCCCACCAGCACCCCAGTGGGCCTGGCATGAACCCCCTGGGGGCCCCAGCACACCCAGGGCTGCTGCCCCACCAGCAGCCCCCGCCGTACCCCATGATGCACCACCAGATGCCACCTCCTCACCCCCCCCAGCCAGGTAAGAGCTGCAAGGAGGGAGTTCCTTCCATTAATGACTGGAATGTGCTGATGGGTGTGATGGGTGGTCTGGGTGACTGGTTTCTAGTGGTGCTGCTGTCAAACAGAAACAACTCACTGCGAAGGGGAGCTCTGCTTGTTCTGCACCTTCATTTTGGAGCTTTTACCCCCATTCCAGAGGTGTGGATGGGGTTTGGGGTGGTGGTGCCTCATGGATGGGTTTGAACCCCAAAAGCAGGGAATGGGAGAGCCCCAGGCACTCCTCAGCAGTGCCCAGTGATGGGTTGGGGGGCAATGGGCACAAACTCAAACATGGGGAATTCTATCCGGCCATGGAAAGCTCTTTGTTTGCCTGTGAGGACCATCAGCCTGGGGCAGGTATTCCAGCTGGGCTGCAAGTCCCAGTGCCTGGGCAGTCTAAAGTGAAAAAATAGAGCAGCCCCTAAATATCACTTCAAGTGTTTTTACGTTGTTTGTATTTCCTTAACTTGTTTTATACCCAGTGATCTGAGCAGAGATGTTCCTTCAAAAACAATCATTCCTCAAATGCTCTTTCAAAAACAATCATTCTTCAAATTTTCCAGTTCATAGCACACCAAGCCATGTAAAAAAAATTAAGGGCAAGGACTGGAATAAGAAGCAGAGGCAGGAAGCTCCTTAAGGAACTTCCTTTGCAGGACACCTGTGACAGGTTGCTGTGTCCTACTTGGATGTGTTTGATGCCAGGTGGGAGTTGCAGGACCATGTTGGTCACAAGAGTCACCTGCAGGTCTCTGGTCCAGCCTCCTGCTCAGAGCAAGACCAGCTGGATCCCATGGCAAGGAACTTGTCCTCATGAGGATTGGGTGTCTCCAAGGGTGGAGATGCTCCTAATTCCAGAAGGTGGAGAAACCAGGTGTGACTTGTAACCTTTACTTGCTACAGGTGGTTGAAATGGTAATTTAAAATCAAGTAACATTGTCTGGCACGGGGTGACCTGGTAGTCTGAGTGGAGCACAGCCAAGGAAAAGAGCTGTTGTGAGTCTCCAACTGCCTGAGCAAAAAGTGCCCTGGAACAAGACCTGAGTGGTTCTTAGCCCAAACTGTTTGGGAGGGTTTTGTGCAGCTGCTGCTGAGGAAGCTGTGAAGTTTGGGGTGTCAGCATCAAAAGCAGGATGTTGCTGCAGGACCGTGGGCTTTCCTCTTGGGGAAAGACCTGTGTGAAGTGTTCAGTTTAGGAAAGAGCAGAAAGGCACAGGAAACAGCAGGATGAGCAGGAGGCATCTGATCCAGCTGGATTGCACAGCAGCACAGCAGCACTCACTGAGCAGATGTGGAGCAGTGCTAATTGGGCAGGAAAGGGACAACTGTGTCGTGATGGAGATGCTCAAGTTCACTCTGGTTTTAAGGGTTGGTGAGTTTCTGCCTTTGTTGTGGACAAAGTGCCGAGACTGTTTGGGAGCTGGTTTGGCTGTTGCTCAGATTGAGGTGGGATGTGCTGAACTGGGGGCTGGTTTAGATTTCAGTAATGTCACACCTCTGTGGTGTGGGGTGTATTGACAGCCCA
This sequence comes from Xenops minutus, assembly GCA_035221455.1. Lineage (NCBI taxonomy): Eukaryota > Metazoa > Chordata > Aves > Passeriformes > Furnariidae > Xenops > Xenops minutus. Next base: position 560,484 of record JAWWEE010000074.1, on the reverse strand, counting down.
GGGCTGTTCACATGGCCGTGGAGGGCAGGAAATAACCTGGAGGTGCAGAAGGGGAAGTTGAGCACAGATTAAAGGGGGGATCATGGCCTGTGGATGGACAGCTCTCACTGACAGCTGCTGCTGAGCCTGGAGATGTAACACAAATGGAAACTGGAAATGCCTTGGTGCATCCACTGGGGGACCACTGAACCCCATTTCTGATGCATTCCCATCCCTGGCTGTCAGACCTTATTGCTGCAGCCCCACCCAGGCCCTGCAGCCTGCACTGCCTCTCAGAGCAGATCAGACAGTGTGGCTCTGTGTTAATTAGCCAGGGCATCTCTGTTTCAAATTTGATTAAAGCTGGTCAATAGATTGACTTTTCCACCAGCTCCACCCCAGTTTGGGGGCAGCAGACTGGTGGATGAGGCTCAGCACTGGTGGCTGCCACAGCAGGGAAGCACCTGGTGCTGTCTCATCCCAGACACCTCCAGGACCAGGACTGTCCCCTCCCCTGGTCTGACAATTTTCTGGTTTGCTGTTTCTGTGAAGGGAAGAGTTTGAGGCCCTTTCAGAGTATGAAGCAATCCCTGCTGTGTCTCCAACCACATTCCAAGGGATCTTGCCTAGAAAGCAGAAGAGTCTCTTTTCCTGAGGCTTTTCATTGGAAGTGTGCTAGGAATGCTTGGGAAGTGCACAGATGCCAAAGCTCTTTGGCTGCACAGTGGACTTGGTATAAGTTGAGGGCAAGGAAAGAAAACGGCAAAGTTCACCATTTCCTCAAGTTCAGCCCTTAAACCCTGAGCCAGTCGTAGGACTGGGAATGGTACCGTGGGGATCCTTCAGATCCTGGAGATCCTGACTCACACAGGGACCTGGCTTTCTGTTCAGGGAGGTCAAGGTGCCCAGAATTTGACTTTCCTTGAGAAAAGTCTCAAGCTGTGCCAGGGGAAGGTCAGGTTGGACACCAGTCTGGTATTTCCTGTCAGAGCTGCACATTCAGAGAGCAGGAGCAATTTCTGCTGCTCTGTTCCTAATCTGGGATCCTTTGGAACAAACTGGGGAACCTCACCTTGTCGACCCCACACCTGTGGGTTCCCTCACTGTGGGTCTGCCCACGAGTCTCCTGCAGCCTTGGTGGAGATGCCAAAACGTGGAGGGTGTGGGGAGATTGGAGAATCCCAGACTGTTTGGGTTGGAGGGACCTTAAAGCCCATCCAGTGCCACCCCCTGACATGGGCAGGGACACCTTTCACTGTCCCAGGTGGGCCTTGGCCGCTTCCAGGGATCCAGGGGCAGCCACAGCTTCTCTGGGCACCCTGTGCCAGGGCCTGCCCACCCTCCCAGGGAGAATTCCTTGGTGTGCAGCTTCCCAGTGCTTTTGGAAGAAGAAGGAGCTGTTTCTTCCCCCGAGGTCTCACCTTGTCCCCAGTCACAACCTGCTCTCTGAGGTGGCCACTTTGAGACCTCAGTGGTGAATTCCACAGTGTTGTTCTTCCTTCAGAGATAAAGCTGTTATTGGAGACATGGATGAGCCACATCCCCCTGGTCTGTCCAGCAGCTGTGGGAGAAGAACTGACCCATTCAGAACCCAACACCTGAGCAGTACCTGGGGAGCACCAGTGGCCATTCTGCCCAGCACAGCCCCGAGGGGCTGCAGTGGAACTACCTGGACGATTCCTGGTTGCACTCCAGACTTTACCTTGGTCCTCACTGCTGTTCTCAAACAGGTTCCTGACCTTAATAAGCGGCTGAAAGTGTGGCTGTTGGTGCAGCAGACCGTGAACAAAGCGCCACGTCGCATGTCCTTAGAGTGATTGACGAAAGCTGAGGAGATGGTGGGAAACAGGGTGAGGGAAGGCTCTGAAATGGCATTTAGAGATGGGAGAGGGAAAGAAATCCCTGCTCCCGGCTTCTCTGTGCTCAGGCAGGAGCTGTTCCATCATCCTCTTGGCTAAATGTTAAGAGTGAAGCTTTGCCCAGACATAGGGGCTGTAGTTTAGCTCAGTCTGTGCATGTGGGGGTGGTGACTGTGTCCAGTGGAGGGTCAGGCTGGACCAGCTGATGAACATCTCCAGTCCAGAGTCTTAACTGGGCACAGCTTGTGAACATCTCCTGTGGAGGGTTGGGCTGGACCCATCTTGAGGACATCTCCAGCCAAGGACATCAGTCCTTGCAATGAGCCACTTTTCCTTGACGTGGCCACGTCGGGCTCTGCTGGACTGTAAAATTCATTTTCCATGAGCTTATGTTGTTCTCCCCTTTCCCCTGCAATGAAGGCTTTTGAAACAGAAAACCAAAATTGGATTCCAGTTTCACTGTGAAAAGCTGCACCTTGTCATTTATTATAAAATTCCCAGTTCCTTGCTGTGGTGCCATTGGAAGCACTCTGTTGATTTCCCCTGGTGCACCACTCTGGTTACAGTGAGAGGATGAGAACTCCTGGTTCTGGTGATACTCGTGGTGTGGAATGTGAGAAACGCCTGGAAATTCTCGGAGGAAGAGACGTAGCTGGGAATTAATAGCTGTCATTAATTAACTCTTCCTTCAGGGGGGATTTTCAGCTGGTAAATGATTTCTGAGCCAGGGCAGAAACGGGATGAACAGTGCAGGATACACTTCCCACCACAGCCGGCTGAGCAGTTTTAATAACCCTTTTCCCTCATTTTCTCTCGATGGTTGAAATATTCAAAAATAGACTTTGTCAGGGATTCTGGGTTTGTGGTTTTTCAAGTGTTGTGCAGTTCATGATTTGAAACCTGTGGGTTTAAATTGAGCTCCTGGATGCAGTTTACTTCCCTATTGGACTGGGGACAATTCCAGGGGTGTTTTTGCATACAGATAAGGATTTTGAGTTCACTCCTTTGGGTAAATATTCCCTAAGAGCTGCCCGTGCTTCCTTTTTCTGTCGGGCATATGGAGCTCACAGGCTGGAGAGGTGCAGGGAGCAGTGGGATGAAAGGAAGTCCAAGTCCTCCAGGTGGTAAATGGGATTGCAGCTGATCCACAGCGTTGTAACCTGTGTGTAGCTGTGGCTCTGGAGGGGTGAGGGTGGCTGGGGACACACAAACGTTGACACCACACTGGGTTCTCTCGGGGGTGGTTTTGCTCTGCATAAACCTGCCCATGCAGGAGTAGTCTGGATTTGGCTTTTTGGGCTGGAATGATAAATGAAAATAGTACCTATTTTATATATTATAATATAGAGAATAAAATAGAGAATAAATGAGCCACAGGTTGTGGTTCCACTGAGGTTGTGGGTGATGCTGGAGTGACTCGAGTCACCATCTCCCCATCCACGGAGCTCCTCCAGGGGCTGGAGCCACTCCTGGCTCCTCCAGGGGGTGTTACTGGAGATCCATTAATACCTGATGGTCGTGGGGCTGGAACACACCCAGCAGCTTCCCCATGCCCTGCATCCCATCCCGCATCCCATCCTACGTGCTTCCTTGGAGGGCAGGAATGGTGAGCCCGGCACCGGAGGAGGTGCGAGCGCCGGAGGGGACGGACAGACGTGCAGCGTGCAAGTGAAGTGGAAATTCTGCCTCCTCCCCCGAGACACGAGGCTCTAAATGAGTTACTGTGGTTAATTATTCACAGTTCTTGGCGCGGGGAGGGGAGTGGGGGACGTGCCAGCGGAGAGGACGTGTCTGCCAGGGAGCATGGAGGGAAGGATGGAGTCACTGCTGCAAGGTCCCTGCCCTGGCTTGGGGTGCAGTGGGATGAGGGTGCTGTCACCCCAAGCCAGGCTGGGAGTCTGTGATTCTGGCTCTTGCAAGCCCCGTCCCCAGTGGGAAGGAGCACACCTTGGGTTGTGCATGGAGCCAGTGGGCATTCCCTGGAGCTGCTCTCTGCTCCGTCCCACCCCAGGGCTGGGAAGCAGCTCCTTCGGGGTTGGAGAGCGGGATGTCAGCCAGGCACATCCCCTCGGAGGGGCGGCTGCTCCGCACCCCAGATCCTGCCCCACATCCTGCCTGCCTGCACGGGGAGCTGGCTGTGCCTGCAGGTCCCCTGGGAAGGGCGAAGGGAGAGGTGTGCGGGAGGGTTTGGATCAGCTCCCAGTCCTGTGCATCGCTGCTCCACTGAAACAACCCCTAAAGCTGTTCATCACCCCGGTGCCCCTCGAGGAGCTGATTTAATAGAGGGAGAGGCTCGTTTGATAGAGGTAAATACCTTGGAGAGCCTTTAAAAGTGGTTCCTCATCCGTTTCCCTGGAACGTAAAGCTGCAGTTTGGTAGCAGTGGAATCCTTTGGAGCGATAGGAAACCTCCCCAGTCTCTAACGTGGAAAGGGCTTTTTTTAGTCTGTTAAACCTCGTTCTATTGAACCTTTTGGCTTTATCTCTTCCCACGGCTGCTGTTCCTAAGCTCTCCCCCTATGTAGGTCACACTTCCACATTTTCTGCTTCAGCCACTGTCTTGGAGCGGTTTCGCTTGTAAAATGAAAACAAAACATGTTTGTAGAAGCAAGACTTTGGCTTTGCTGTGGTGGTGGCAGGAATTCCCCTGTGTTTAATCCCACCTTGGTGGGATATGAGATGACAGGAATTCCCCCATGTTTAATCCCATCTTGGTGAGATAGGAGGTGGCAGGAATTCCCCCGTGTTTAATCCCACCTTGGTTGGTTACTCTCAGCTTGAGTATTTAGGAGTTCTGGGGTGGGACAGGATTGTTCCCCTGTAAGCTCTCTCAGCTAATTTTAAAATGATATTCTTGCATCCCCTGTCAAGAATGGCAAAAATGGGCATGAAACCCTGGCCTCACACAGAGGAGCTTCTCAGCTCATGGAGTCTCCAGCAAACTGGCAGCAGTGCTTAGGTTCAATCTCCAAGGTGTGAGAGGGCAGAAAGCTCTACAGACTCCTTGGTCCAGGTAGGAGGGCACTTCCCAACCAGCACCACTGGGAGATTTGGAGTCATAGAATCCCAGAAGGGTTTGGGCAGGAAGGGCCCTTAAAGCCCATCCAGTGCCACCCCTGCCATGGGCAGGGACACCTCCCACCAGCCCAGGGTGCTCCAGCCTGGCCTTGGACAGTTCCAGGGATGGGACACACTGAATTTATGAAGAAACACCATTTTTCAAGTAGATTTAATTTCTGTCCAGTGGTGGGTTTAGCTCCACTGGGGTTGGTTTGAGTATAAACCAGTCCCTGCATCTTTGTGTTCCTGCAGGTTGGACGGCCTTTCCCTGAAGGAATCCCTCCCCAGTGCTTTATGTGAAGCATCTCAGTGTATAGTAAAGTCTGATTCAGTTTCAGGTGTTTCAGGAGAGGGTTTTTAATATTAATCACTTCATTAGTGAGGAGAGGACCTCGTGGGCCTGTGGTGTCAGGAGGAATGGCTGGGTTATTGAGGCTCCTGCCAGGCAGCAGCTCCAGGCTGGGAATTTCTCAGTTCATGGCTTTCCTGGCCTTCTCAAACACAGCTGTGTTGTTCCAGTTTATGTATTTTTATTCCCTGATCTCTCTTAATTTTGCCAGTGAATAACATCCCTCGGAGCTGTGAATTCCTTCTACTGCTACAAAACCCTCTGAGTCTTTGGGGGGCTGGAAGTGGATGATGTTTCCCATCCATCCCTGCCCTCTGGCAGTGGGAAGCCATTCCCCGTGTCCTGTCCCTCTATCCCTTGTCCCAAGTCCCTCTCCAGCTCTCCTGGAGCCCCCTGGATGGGGCAGCCAAGCCCAAGAATTAACAGTGTCTGTGTTGACTCGATCCCAGATCCAGAGCTCCCATGTCCTTGCCTTAAGCCCCTGGGTTAGACAGGATCTGATGCCTCTCTTGTGCTGGAAGGTTCTGGCATCACGTTTCTTTGCCCCTTCCCCGGGCTGGGGTGGAAGGAGCTATTCCAATCCAGGTCCAGTCGCTGCTTTCCAACTAAAATGCTTCTCTGCATGGGAGTGTAAAAAGCAGCTGTAATTGGATTGTGTGAAGTCGTCTTCAAATGAGGGTTGAAAGCAGCACTCCCAGGCTGGAGGTGTTTGAGGCTGGGTCGTTCCAGCAGTCCTGTGTGCAGCTGGAATAGAAAGATCTCCTACAGAGCTGGTCTGGGAGGAAGAGCGTTGGGATCCTCCCTCACAGCCAATGGGGACAATGGTAGAAATTGCTGTACAGCCCAGTTTTTAAGTGTGTGGTTTCAGTTCCCCTGGTAAATGAGTCCCTGAGGCTTCGTGGCTGCTCCTTCCAGCCCAGGGCTCCTGGTTTGGTGCCTGGTTCTCCTGGGCCGTTTGTTCCCATGGTTTGGGTTGCACCAGGTGCCCTTTGGTGGGGTTTGCTGTTGCCTCCCCCTTGTGCTGGTGTTCCCAGGAGGTGCCCAGTGCCCCGTGGCCCTTCCTGAAGGGGGGACTGTGTTGCCCCCGGGGGATGAAGAGACGTTTCCTGGGAGTCTGGAGCGCACAGGGAGCTGCCTCTCCCGAACGGCTCCACTCTGGTTTTCCCTTCCCACACCCCTGTGGTCTCACCACCGTGTCTCTCTCCCTGCCAGGTCAGATGCCAGGGCCAGGGTCACTGATGCCAGGACAGCCCATGGCAGGCCGGATGATGCCAGGTGTGTCAGCCAACATCCACCCGGCCGGAGGGGCCGCCGCGCCCGGAATGGCACCCATGGCCGGGAACCTCATCGGGCCCCGGGGGCCTCTGGCAGCCCCCAATGGCATGTGTAAGTGCAGCTCCAACAGCAAACCCTGGGGGGACACCCTGCTGTGGCTTCTCCATCGCTGGAAAAGTCACTGCAGTGGAAACCCCTCTGTTTCCTGCGGGAATAGCAGGGTCTGTGCACGCTGCCAGCCCTGACGGGTGCCAGGGATCTGCTTGAAGCTTTAAGTGCTCCTCTCCCCTCTGGGCATCCAAACACACTCCATTGTCCTTTATTTTATTTATAACATCCCTTATTTTATTTATAATGATACTGAGGCTCAGCAGTGATGATCAAAAACCTCTCATGACTCAGTGGAGCGTCAGGAATTCACCATAAACACTCAAAATATTGAAGATACCAGAATAGAACCCAGTTCAGTATTTCCTTACCAAAACTTGGCACCCTAGAATTGGAACAGGGAAGTCCTGATTAGGAGGAGGCAGAAGATAAACCATTATAAAACCTACACCTCCAAAAATCAAGGTGATTTATGGCAGCCAAAAAGCAGCTGAGTCAGCAGCCCCGGTGTGGGTGTTGCTTGAATGAGTGTGAGGATGTGGCCAAAGCCAGAAGGTGAAAGACGGGCTGGCACAGGGAGGAGTTAGTGAGGAATTCTCAGTCGGGGATTCCTCCATAACTTGGCCATTATTAATCCCCCCTGGGCCCAGCTGCTGCTCTGCTTCAGCACAGGAGTCTGCACCCCAAAAACACTGGTGTGAATGTCACCAGAGGGGCGGGGATTGGGATCACTCCTGGTGCCTCTCCCAAAAAATCACTGGGAAAAGCCCATCTCATTTGGCTTGAGCTGCAGGAGCTCTGACTCACTGGTGTTCACCAGCCCTGGTGGGAAATACTCCAACTGATGCTATTTTTGCTCTAATTCTTCTCCTCCTCCAGCTTTACTTAGTTTTCCTTCCTTTTTCCTGAGCCTCTGCCACTGGGAATATCTCGTGTCAGGTTATATTCCTGTTTGCTTTCTTCCCTTATCTTAATTTCTCCTTTTTTTCTCCCCTACTAAACAAGTCAGTCATGTTCCATTAGTGTCTCCTCTCTGGGCACAAAGCTGCCCTTTCCCTGGCCCTGTTTTCTTCCCTCCTCTTGCTGCATCCCTGCATTCCTCTGCTTTTTAACCTACACCCACCCTTCAGAGGGGAGTGCAGCCTCTGTTTATGGAAAATCTACTGTTCCATCTGTTTTAACCAGGACAGAGCCGTAGTTTGGGCTCCAGGGCAGAGCCTGGAGGGGAGAGGTGCCAACTCCAGCTCTGGAAGTTGCTTGCAATGAACTTTGCCAGCTGCTGAGCTGCATCCCTGGCATCTTGTCTGTGAAAATACAGGAAATTTTTCCTCTTTCCCGGCTTCCCTGTGGTGGAAAAGCCCCTTGAAGGTGCTGCAGGGGTGGCATCCCTGGGGCAGTGCTGGCTGCCAGAATTCCCATGGGACAGACCCCTGCCGTGGCCTGGAGAGCCGTGGGTGGCCTGGAGAGCCGTGGGTGAGGGTGGGTCCCTCTGGGTGCTGCTCACACTCTCTCTGCTCTCTTGCAGATCCGGCCCCAGCGCAGCCACCGCCGCCTGCAGAAGGAGTGACCCCCCCTCCAGCCGGAGCCCCCCCGGCCTCAGCCGCCCCCTAGGCAGCCAGGGCAGAGGGAAGGGACTGCCACAGCAACACAGTGGTGACCAAAAAGGAATTCCTCAGTTCCCCTCTGTCCCCTGGGGGGTTTCACCTCCTCGTCCCCCCCGCGTCGTGTGGGTGTGATTTACACACACACTCACACGGCATCGTTCCTTCCCCCTCCCCAGTGCTCACAGCCTGGCAGGGCTTGGCATTCCCTTGGGAAAGCTGGAGATCAGGGATGCCAGGAGTGTCTCCACGTTGCTGGTGGGAAGTCCCTTTCCCTTTGGCCTGCTTGCCTTGCAGAGCTCCGCGCTGGTTTCCTTCCTCTTGGTGCTTTGAGCTTTGGCTTCTCCTGGGAAGGGTGAAATAATCCAGGGTTTAGGGTGGGGGCAGGAGCTTTAGGGCTTTAGGACATGGCACAAGCCCACTCCGGGGTGGTTTAACGTTTTGGGGTCTGTGGGTAGAGCAAAGCACCGAGCTGAGACGCCAAACCAGTGCTTGGAGCAGAGCAGGAAGAGCAAGGCGTGCAGGGGCACGGAGGTGCAGGAATGGCAGCCACGTCCCCTCGGGAGGGCTGCCCCGCTAACTTATTACAGGAAATATTGATCCATGTGAATGAAGCCAGGAGTGAATCAATTGGAACAAAACCACTCAATGGTAGGAGTTTTCTTGCTCCAGTTTTTACCTTTCCTTTGCCTTTGGAGGTGGTAGTTGGACCTTCCCTCTGAGTAGTTCGGTGCCGTAGCCAACTGAGGAATAAACCCCCATTTTTAGTCCCTCTTTTTGGAGCATATACTTTGTACTTTTTAAAATTAAGAAAACAGAAAAAAAAAAGATAAAGTAGATAGCGAAGAAGTGCTAGAGTTTGGGATTGGGTTGGGATGGCTGGGATGGGAATGCCAGAACTACCTCCTGTGGACAGCCGGGGCGGGCAGCGAAGCGTGGCTGGAGACAGCTGGGTCACCTCCAGGGGGGCTGGGAAGGGAACAGCCTCACCAGGCAGGTCTGGGAGCACTCGCTGAGACCTCCAGGCTGCCAAAACTTGGGGGGAAAAATCCTGCAAAAAATCCTTTTCTGCCCGTGGTTGGGGTGCTCCGCCCTCATCCTGCCCTGGGAGGGTTTGGGGCTCCCTGCCGAGGGGCTGAGGCTGTGCCCTGATGGGAAGGGCCGGTGGGGTGTGAGGATGGACTGGAGAGAGGCTCCCAAACCTTGGGGAGCCTCCAGAACCACTTCCACCCTTCAGGAGGTGAGGATTGGCCGTGTCCTTCAGCCCCCTCCACGCTGCCTCCCCTCCCATCCCAAGGCTTCCTTCCCCCCAGGGCTGTGGGGTGAGTGTGGGGTTTCTGGGGCAGCCCGTAGTCCAGTTTAGAGTAACCTCAGGTTGTTTTTAGCGTGATCAATACCAGGGATCCAGGGGGAGACTATTTTTTACTGTCCTAGTGCTGATCCTGCCGAGGACCTGGATCCTGGACACTGTTTTGTTCCTGTATAAATAATCCTTGTGCCGGTTTTTTCACCTGATCTCTGTATAGGGCCCGTTTGATTCCTGCAGCAGCCACCCAATTTTGTGAAATAAAAGCAAAAAAAAGCGGTTTTTGTACAAAGCTTGTGGAGTTTGTGGAGTCTGCTTTGCCTTTGTGTGCAGGATGAGCTGGAAATTGGTGTGATCTGGGGCTGTTTCGGGGCTGAGTCTGAGCTACAATGGAGCAGCCACAAAGCCTGAGCTTGGAGGAGACACCGAAGCCGGGAAGGCTCTTCACACCCTTGGAATGTGCTGCCCTGGAAGGGCTGTTGGAGGTTTTCAAAGCCAAGTGAATGCAGATGAGGTGGAGCAGCAGTCCCAGCCCAGCAGGATCGGTGCTGTTTGATTCCAGCTCGTGCTCCCAGTTGGATCACACTTGAAAGGAGAGCTCTGAAGTGGCAGGTTGGAATGGGAGAGGGTTGGGCTCACTGACCTGGAGGGCTCCCCCTGCTCCTCCATCCACTCCTCTAATTGTTTAATTCTGATGCTCTTCCCTCCCCTCCTGCCGGGGCTGCTCTGGAAGCTGCCAGGAGGGTTTTCCTTTTTGATTTAGCTGAAACCAGAATCCAGTCTGGATTATATCCCAGCCATTCCTGCTGCTTCACCAAGCAAGAGCCTTTTCCTTGGAAGAAGCAGCACCACTTCCCAAGATCCCGTAATGCCCACAGTCCCCAATTCCCTGAAAAGGAAAACCCCTGGGTCAAGGACACCCCATGAAAGCCACATCTCCAACTGGGAATTCCTCCTTGGATGGCCGGGGGGGTCCCCAGGGCTGGGGTGTCCTGCTGAACATCCCTCCTTGGCCCTGCTCCCACACGGGACAGAGAGGAGAGCGAAGGAGCTTCAGACTGGCTGCGTGTCCATTCCAAAACTGCAGTGGGGTCATTTGGATCCAAGGTGTCGTTAGGGTAAAGGGAATTACCTGCTGGAGATAAGCTCTTCTGCCTGCTCCAGAATATTCCCTGTCCCTCCCACTAGCACACACGTCAGGGTGGGGTTTGCCTTTTCATCCCAGTGATCTGGTACTGCTGGGGATGGTCTGTGGGTTTCTTTTCCTTGGCACTGTGGAGGCAGCAGGGCTGGAACGGGAACAGGCACTGGCATCACCCATTTCCACATCCCAGTAACTCCCTAAACCGCCCGTGTCCTGCCTGGTGGTACCAAGTCCACCCTGGGGAGCCTAAAAAGCTGCTGTTTTGTGTTTTCTGACTGACAGATGTGGGGTGCCCGAGTGTGCAGGCACGTTGTCCCCTGACACTGTTTCATCCCTCTGCCTTTCTTCTGAGACACTTCCAAAGGATTTGGAAGGCTGGAAGCTCCTTTTCCCCCTTGGAGGTTTTACAGGAAGGAGTGCAAGGCTGACCCTGGTACCCATCCCTGGATAATGCCCCCAGATCCCGTAGGAAGAGCCATGCCCCAGACAGGAGGGAACAGGGCAGCTCTGGGTGACCTGCCAAGGGCTGGGCTGTGCTGGGGCCGTCCCTTCCCATCCTTTCCCGACTCTCCAGGAACAGTTGCTCTTTGTCCTCCTGCCCGGCTGTGTGTGCTGCCTGTCTGGGAATTTCCCCTTTCTCTGGCACCCCGGGACGCTGCCGGGGTCAGGGCACAGGGACCCCTTCCAGAACCCGGGAGCCCTGGGATGTCGCCTGGAGGCTGCAAGGGGAAACCGAGGGGAGATGGTTGGGAGTTTTTGTCCCCCTAAATCCTTCATTTTCTGTCCTTCCAACAACAACCTGGTGTCTGTCAAAGCGAGCCACCTTCCAGGTGTGCTCCCAGGATTCCAGCACTGGGATGGAGCTGGTGGTGCCCATGGGCCATGACTGAGGTTGCCCACCTGGCTCCAAGTTGCTGATCCGGCCAACAAGGACCTGCAGGGGTTAAACAGCCCTGGCCTGTCGTGGGAGGGATGAGATGTGTGTTCACTGCTCTGGGCACGCCGGGGCTCAGCTCCTCCACCCTTCCCGAGCCTTTTTCCTTCATTTCACTGGGATGATGTGCTGCCTTTACTCCTTGTCCTGACTGTGAAACAGCTGCTTTGATTCACCCGGATTTCCAGCAGTAATGAAAGCAAAACCCTGAAGATAAAAAGCTTTTCTGAAGGGCCTTTGGTGCCCTCTTGGCAAAATCACAAGTACTAGACCGGATTCTCCAGCCAGGAGAGAGGAAGGTGTGGGAACAGTGCTGGTGCTTGGGGTGACTTCCCCAGTCTGTGACAGTTTAATTTGTCACCCCTGTGCAGGCTGGGCACATTCACAGACACAGAAGGTGTGGGATGCAGCTGGCAGGTGCTGTGATGTGTCCTTGGATATAGTGCTCATCCTTGGATACAGTGCTCTGTCCTTGGGATGCAGTTGTTGGTCCTGGGGACACAGTGCTCCATCCCTGGGGCATGGTTCTCCTGTCCTTGGGATGCAGTGCTCCATCCCTGGGGCATGGTTCTGTCCTTGGGATGCAGTGCTCCATCCCTGGGGCATGGTTCTCCTGTCCTTGGGATGCAGTGCTCCATCCCTGGGGCATGGTTCTCCTGTCCTTGGGATGCAGTGCTCCATCCTTAGGATGCAGCTGCCCTCCACCTCTTCTCCCCAAAGCCTCTCGGTGCTGCTTTCCCCAGGATTTGCCTTGCTCTTTGCGGCTCAGAGCTGTGACAGGTGATTATTAAACCTCTCCCACCTCTCCCCCCTGCAGGCACAGGGCTCCGCGGCTCGGGGATGGCTGGGTGTGGGCCAGCAGGAGCCGGGGCTCTGCCGGTACAGCCAGAGACCCTGGGACAGCGGGACTGTGTCCCCTGCCCGAGCCAGCTGTGCCTCTGCAGGGCCCAATGTCCCCTCCCCAATGTGCGGGTCGGGGGGCTCGGGGACATCCCGGCTGCAGCGCCGCGGGCACACGGGGGATGGGGATCCGTGTCTTTGTGCCTCCAGCGCCCCTGCCCGAGCCGGCTCCTTCGGGAGGGCTGGGACCGGCTCCGCCGGGTGTGGGGAGCAGTTTGGGGGTGACGGCCCCGGGAGGGGGTTTGTTCCCCGCGGGAAGGGCTGGGATGTGCCGGCTGAGCAGGATAAAGGACGATGCGGCTCCTCCAGCGCTCCGTGTCACAGCAGGGCTCGTCACCTCCGAGCTGGCCCGGGCGGTGCCAGCCCCGATCAAGGGCAAAGCCGTCCCTAAAATCCCTCCCGGCTGAGCTGGGCTCGGCTCTGGGCTCAGGCTCAGCATCCAGGGGGATGAGGGGAGCGCTGCCTGAGCCAGGCAGGAAACACCCACCGCGGTCCTGGCTCCTCGGGCCGATTCTCCGCTTTCCTTGCACCTTTCCAATCATTGTTAATGACTAAAAAAATAGGGAAAGGGTGGTTTGAGCCTCTCCGGTCCCTGGATGCGGAGGGAGGCAGAGGCAGCCCGGGGAGAGGCGATGGGAGGCACAGAAGGCGGTGGGGAAGTGCCTGCCCTGCCATCCACCCCCGTTATCCCGGGATGGGACGAGGGGCTGGGATGGGGCCATTCCCAGCGCTCAGCTGATGGGAAGGAGCTGGGAGGTGGGGATGAGAGCCCGCCTGTGCCTCCCCCAGCCCCTGTGTGTCTGTCTGTCCGTCCGTCCGTCCGCAGGGGACCCCCGGCCACAGCCCAGCCTGGCACTGCTCCCCCTGGTGCCCCTGCGGGCAGGGTGGGAGGAGGAAGGGGCAGCTGTGGGGCTGTTCCACACCCTCCAGGATGCTCTGGGACCTGCCAGCCGGGATGAGCCGGGATGGGGGACTGAGCTGAGGGCTTCCCATGGCACGGGCAGCCTCAGCTGGGTGCTGGCAGGAGCATGAAGCAGGAATGGGGGAGCAGAGCCCCTCCCGTGGGTTTTTGGGGACCCCAGGATAGGGCGGGATCCATGAGAAAGCTGAACTGGGCAGGGAAGGGATTTGGGAGGAGATCCCTTCCCAGCTCACAGCATGGACAGACAGAGCTCACTCTGCTTTGCTCTGGAAATGCCCAAAATGGTGGCTGCAATTCCCGGTCTTGTAATTCACCTTTAAGATTTTGAGTAACTCTCCCAGGAAAACAGACTCGGCAGTGGCAGCAGCAACCGCTTCTTCCCGAGAGGAGGGAGCCGGTGCTGGATTTCTCCTGTGAGACCAAAGAGCCACTGCTGTCCGTCTGTCCTTCTGTCTGTCTGTCCGTCTGTCCGTCTGTCCGTCTGTCCGTCCGCCCGTCTGTCCGTCCCTGCTGCCCCCCATCCCGCCCTGTGCTGCTGCCGAAGCCAAACCCAGGGCAGGTTTGTAGGAATGCGGTGGGATGTGGCTCCGACCCCGCGCCGGGCTCAGCCGCTCCCGGATGGGCCGCCACCTCAATGGGAGGCTCCGGAATCCCTCCCTGCCGGGGTGTCCCTGCCCAGCCGCACCCACCACCCCCTGCCCGCTCTGCCCACCGAGGGGGCGAGACCCTCGGGCCCCCCTCGCCCACCCGGGTTGGTGTCTGGGGGGGCACAGCCCCCAGTGGGATGGGGGGTGCCAGCATCCCCTTTTCCCACATGGATCCCGTGGGATCCAGCACAAGGTCCCTCCTCACGTGGCTCAGCACTCGGGTGACACTGGCTGGACCCTCGTGGGGTCGATGCCCCCCGGTTAAGGGGACACTGGGGGCTGTGGGTGGGGATCCCCTGGGATGGGAATGGCCCTGGATGAGGCATCCCAGGGCTGCGGTGGGACGTGAGCCCCACGGAGAGGAGGAGCTGCTGCTCCAGGACACAGGCACAGGGCATCCTTGGCAGAGCCTCCAGCTATGGATGTGTCCAAGAGGAGATCCTGGGCAGCTCCAGCCTTGGTCCCGGGGGTCCCTGCCCGCTTCCCCAGCTTCCTGCCCCTAGGAGTTACTGCAGGTGCTGGAAGTTTCCTCGGACTGCTGTCCTGCCTGGGCTCCATCCCACCACCATCCCCATCCCCATCCCCACCCCAGATCCCACCGGCTTCCATCCCATCCCCATCCCGGATCCCTCCCACCTTCCCTCGGCCTCTTGCTGCCATGGTGGGGACCTGGTCCAGGGACCCCCCCGCCCCTTGGACCCCAGTGTCCCTTCCCAACCCTTTTCCCAGCTGTCACAGCCGTGTCCCCCCATCCACCCTGGCGGCCCCTCGGCCGGTCCCCTTGGAAACGCATCCAGGGGCGGAAGCCTGGGGAATACTAAACAGGTGCAGCCCCTTCAATCCCCCTTTGAGAGGGACAGAGCGGGGCTTGTTCCCTGCAAGGAGGCCGGCCAGGGACTGGGGGGAGAGGGGACCCCCATCCCGGCGGCCCCCCCAGCCCAGCCCAGCCCCCCAACCAGAGGGGCTCCTCGGAGCAGGATGGGGTGGGGGGCAAGGGGGGCACTGTGGGGGTCACGGCCGAGCCGACGTGGGGGGTGGGGGCCCCGAAATGGGATCCCCAGGGAGCTCCTGCTGCTCCCCAGGGCCCCCAGGCCTGCCCCGAGCATCCCTCCCTGGGGTGGGACTGGAGATGGGGGGGGTGGGCTGTCTGTGCAGCATGCCCAGTGCGGGATGCAGGATTTGGGATGTGGGATGCAGGATTTGGGATGTGGGATGCAGGATTTGGGATGTGGGATGCAGGATTTGGGATGCGGGATGCAGGATGCAGGATGCAGGATGCGGGATGTGGGATGCAGGATGCAGGATTTGGGATGCGGGATGCAGAATGCAGGATTCGGGATGTGGGATGCAGAGTGTGGGCTGTAGGATTTGAGACCTGGAATGTCCAGTGTGGTCTGCCTGGTGTGGGATGCAGGATGTGGGATGGGGAATGCCCAGTGTGAGAGGCCTGATCTGGGATGCAGGATTAGGAATGTGGGATGCAGAGTGTGGGATGCAGGATGCAGGATGCCCAATGCAGGTTGTGGAATACCCTGATGTGGGATGTCCAGATGTCCAGTACAGAACGTGGGATGTCCAGTGCAGGATTTGGGATGCTCAGCGCAGGATGCAGGATGTGGAATGCCCCGTGGGATGCAGGATGGGGGATCAGCCATGACTAGCACATTCCTGAGCTGCAGGTGGAGGTGTCCAAGGACACATGGTGACCTTGGGAAGCCTCAGCTCAGCTGTGTGGCCGTGGTGGCCGAGGTATCCATGGTGCAGGGACAGCCAAGGAGACGCTGCTCTGCCGCACACGGGTCCCGGCTGAGCCCCCCGGAGTTCCCCCGGGGCATCCACGCCCTCCCTGCGGGGATGGGATCTGGGGGCGCTGGGATGGGGGTCCCGGGCTGGCCGTGCCCATTGCCAGGCCAGGCACGTCCATGGGATTCTCCTCTCCCGACTCTTTCCTGACTCCATCCAGCCCCTGCCTCTGGTGCTGAGCCACGGGCTGGAGGAGCCCCTGCCCGTCCCCCCTGCCCGTCCCCCCTGCCCGTCCCCTCTGCCCGTCCCCCCTGCCTGTACCCCCTGCCCGGACCCCCTGCCTGTACCCCCTGCCCGTCAGTCCATGGACGGGGCACGGGTGACAGAAGCCCTGGGGACACAGGGACACTGGACCACCCCGGCACTGGGAGGTGGCACCGTGTCCACGAGGTGCCCACACAGGGGTCAAGGAGGGTCTGACCCGACACTGGGGTCTCTGCCGGGGTGGGGTCCGAGTGGTCGCAGCCCCCGGTCTGACCCAGAGCCCCGCGGTGCCCCCGGGGTGGGGGCAGTGGCTTCGCCCCCAGGGCTGTGCAGAGTGGGGGGCTCGGGGGTGCAGTGCGGGGGTCTCCCCGCACCGGGTGAGGGTGCTGGGAGGGGATCCCGGGGCTGGTGCGGCGATGTGTCCCCGGCCCGTGCAGGAGCAGTTTGGGGGCTCAGAGGGGGATGCGGGTGCGGGGGGATTCCCTGGTGCTGGACCCGGCCGGGGTAGGTTCCCCGGTGCCCCCCAGGGATGCCGGTGCCAAGATGTGCCCCCCGGTGCCTCCCCCCGGGGATGCCGATGCTGGGGGCGCAGAGGGGTCCCGGTGCGGGGCTGCTGCCCAATACGGCAGCATTTTGGGGCTGGGTGCGGGTCGGCGGGGGATGCCGATGCTGGGCGCTGTCGGGGTGTGCCCCCCGGTGCCCTCCCCGAGGATTCCGGTGCCGAGGGGTACCAAGATGTGTGTGCCCCGCGGTGCTGGGGGTGCGGGGCTGGGTGTCCCGGGGGGTGCCGATGTCGGGGGTGCGGGGCTGGGTGTCCCGGGGGATGCCGATGCGGAGGGTGCGGGGCTGGGTGTCC
>JAWWEE010000074.1:515760-539594 GCA_035221455.1 Xenops minutus | reverse complement strand
TGCCCCTGTACCCCATTCCCAGTCCCTCCATCCTCCACACACCCCATCCCCGGGCTCTCCATGCCCCTGTACCCCATTCCCAGTCCCTCCATCCTCCACGCACCCCATCCCCGGGCTCTCCATGCCCCTGTACCCCATTCCCAGTCCCTCCATCCTCCACACACCCCATCCCCGGGCTCTCCATGCCCCTGTACCCCATCCCCAGACTCTCCCCCGCCGTGCTCCCCACTCAGGTCCCTCCACGCTCGCATGCCGCCCCCGCGGGGGTGCGGAGGGGATTCCCTGCCCCCCGAGCGGCGGCTGGGCAGGAATTAGGTCAGGGCTGTGCAGCCGAGGCTGCGAGGCAGCCGCGCTAATCGGGCCCGGCAGATGAGCCGGGGCCGGGGCCGGCTGTGCCGCACGGATCGGGCCGTGCCCCGTGCCTGGCACCGAGCCCGGCCCCACGAGGGGTCCCCCCGGCCCTGCGCCCCCCGCTCCCGCCGCAGGGGACCGGCATCGATGGGCCATCCCCGACCCCGCTGTCCCTCCTGTCCCCGCTGTCCCCGTCTCACTCAGCCCCGCTGCTGTGGGTCAGATCTCCATCCCTCGGGGTGTTGAGCCCCCCGATCCTTAGGACTGAGGGTGTGTAGCCTCCAGCCCCCAGAGCTGAGGGTATTTACCTCCCCACGCCCCGGATCTGGGGGCATTTAGCCCCAAATCCCCATAGCTGAGGGTATTTAGTGCAAATCTCCAGAACTGGGAGCATCTAGTCCTCAAAACCCGAGATCTGAGAACGGTTAGCCCTCAAACCTGCATCCCTGGGGACATTTAGCCCCAAAACTCCATCCCTGGGGACATTTAGCCCCAAACATCAATCCTTGGGGACATTTAGCCCCAAACCTCAATCCCTGGGGACATTGAGCCCCAAATTTCAACCCCTAGGGACACTGAGCCCCAAAGCTCCATCCCTGGGGACATTGAGACCTCCAAGCCCTCAGCTCCAAGGTCCCCCTGGGGGACACATTAATCTCGGCCCGCTCAGACCCCTCCAATCCCCCTGTTACAGACCCCACACTGCCCGAGGACACTCGGTGGGCCGGCGGGGACACCTTTTGGAGGGGCAGGGGGGCCACACTTTGGGGCTGGGGTCCCTGACGGCCTCCCCCGGCAGGTGCAACACGCAGGACTACACGTGGCACAAGGGCACACGCTGCGAGTCCATCGTCACCGACTTCCAGGTGATGTGCGTGGCCGTGGGCTCGGCCGCGCTCGTGGTGCTGCTGCTCTTCATGCTCACCGTGTTCTTCGCCAAGAAGCTCTACCTGCTCAAGACGGAGAACAGCAAACTGCGCAAGACCAAGTGAGTGGAGCGGGGACAGCGCTGGCACCCCCGGCCTGGCCCCAAAGTGTCCCCAAAGAGCCGTGGCAGAGGCAGGGGGGGCTCAGCTGCTGGCAGTGACACCAGGGCTGGGGTGGGGACAGCGCTGGCACCCCCCGAACTGACCCCAAAGTGTCCCCAAAGAGCCATGGCAGAGGCAGGGGGGGCTCAGCTGCTGGCAGTGACACCAGGGCTGGGGTGGGGACAGCGCTGGCACCCCTGAAGTGGCCCCGAACACCCCGAAAGCCGCGGCGGGGTCGCTGTCAGCCCCCGGCGGGATGTGACTCCCCCATTTCGGTGTCACCGGGCCCCCCCAGTGCCGATGGGGACACGGTGGCCGTGGGTGGGGAGGCTCCCGCAGGCGGGAGCGCGGCGGGGCCATGGCTGTGGCTTCTGCTCCGCGGTTAATCCTTTAAAGCTGCTGCCGACTGGCACCAGTTAATCTGCTGCACTGGGAGCTGGGGACACCGGCTGGGCTGGCCGGGAGATGGCCCGGCTGGGGACAGGGCTGGGGGGGACAGGGAATGGTTGGGGTCACCCCCCGGGCCCGGCCACTGCTGCCCGGCTCCCTGGAACAGCGAGGAGGGAGCCCTCCCAGGCCGGTCCCTAATGAGCTGTTAATTAGTGTTTGGAAGTGCCAAGTGTAATTAGCAGGGAAGCTCCGTGCCAGCCCCCGGGTCTCCCTCTCCGGCCCTGGGAGCGGCGCCGGCTCCAGCCTGGCCCGGGCTGCCCTTCCCACTCCCTGCCCGGAGCGGGGTCACCCCAGACCCCCACACTGAGACCCCAGAATGGCTCACTGGGATCCTTTAATCCCAAATCTCCATCCCCTGGGACATTTAGCCACCAGAACTGGAGACGTTTAGCCTCCAAACCCTAGATCTGGCGTCATTGAGCCCCCCAAACTCCGGATCTGGGGTCATTGAGCCCCCCAAACTCCGGATCTGGGGTCACTGAGCCCCCCAAGCCCCCACAGCTGAGGGTACTGAGAGCAAAGCCCTAGAGATGGGAACATTTAGTCTCCAAAACCCCAGATCTGGGGGCACTTAGCTTCCCAACATGCCAGGGTCATTTAGCCCCCAAATCTCCATCCCTGGGGATGTCCAGCCCGCAGAACTGTGGATATTTAGCCTGCAAACCCTAGATCTGGGGGCATTTAGTCCCCGCCAAATCCCAGATTGGGAGCATTTAGACTCAAACCCAAGTCTGGGAGTATTTAGACCCAAACCCCCAATCTGGGGGTATTTAATCCCTCCAGTGCCAGAGCTGGGGTCATTCAGCCCCAAATCTCCATCCCTGGGGACATTTAGCTCCCCAGACACTCAGAGCTGGGGGTATTTAGCCCCAAACCTCCAGAGCTGGGGACATTGAGCCCCCACCCCTTAGATCTGGGTGCATTTAACCTCCACAAACCCCCTTGTTTGGGGGCGTTAGCCCCCAAATCTCCATCTGTGGGGACATTTAGCCCCTAAATTCCCACAGATGGGGACATTCAGCCCCCTGACACCCCCAGGGCTGGGGGTATTTCCTCCCAAACCTCCATCCGTGGGGACAGCTCCCCCCAGACATTCAGCACGGGGACGGGTTATCCCCCCAGCACCACGGTCACCCTGCAAGGCGTGGGGGGCGTGGGAGGTGCCCGGGGGGTCCGTGTCTCACCCCGTGCCCTCCTGTCCCCCCAGATACCGCACCCCGTCCGAGCTGCACAACGACAACTTCTCCCTGTCCACCATCGCCGAGGGCTCCCACCCAAACGTAAGGAGCTGCGTGCCACTGTCCCCCCCCCGCTTTCTGTCCCACCCTCGTCCCTCTGTCCGGTACCATCTCCTCTGTCCCCCCCTCCATGATTCCGCTATTCCCCTCCTGTCCCCATCCTGCCACGGCCACCGCTCTGGCCCCTCGCTGTCGGGTCCCCCACGCCCCAAATGGGACCCGGGCCAGGAAGGGGGTCAGTGTCCCCCTGTGTCCCTCTCCCCCTGCCCGCCTGGCTCTCTGGGGAGCCGCTTTCCCGAGTTCCCGGCGGTTTTGGCTCCGTGCGGGTGGCAGGGCCGGCCTGTCCAGGGAGGGGTGGCCGGGCTGTCGTGGCTGTGGCCGCCTGGCTGTGGCATCCCCGGCCGGGAGCGGCCGATGGCTCCGGCAGCAGCGGGCGGTGCTGGAGGCTGACACGCTCCGGGATGCTCCGGGATGCTCCGGGATGCTCCGGGATGCCGCTGCTGTGGTCGGGGTGAGCTGCCGGCATCCCCCGGGATGCCCTGCCAACCTCCTGTCTTTCGACTCGGAACAGAGAGAAGCGAAGGGCTTTGTGGAGCCGGAGGAGGAGCGTAGGTCCCTCTAAGCCTTTCCCTGCCCGCGGTGTTCCCTGCCTTCCGAGCGCCCTTAGCAGCCGTAGCTGCCCTGGCAGGAGGCTCCCTGGGCCGGCTCGCTCGCCCTGCCGAGAGGAGGAACCTCGGGATGGATCCGGTGCCGCTCCCCGGCATCTCCCGAGGGTCTCACTTGTCCCTCGTGCCCTCCGGGATGTGGAGGGTTTGGCACATGGTGCAGCGCACTGAGGATGCAGAGGCGTCAGAAGGGGAAACACGCCTGGGAAGGGGGTTTTTGGGACTCCACAGTGGTGCCCATCCCGTGGGGAGCCGACGGCACCAGCCCCGGACTGGCCGGCCGTCCCTGCCAGGAGATGGAGGTTGCTGTCCTCGTGTGACACCGGCCCTCGGTGTCCCTGTCCATCCAGCACTGTAACCACCACGGCCCATCCACCCTGGCACTGTCCCCATGCCAGGGTTCATCGTGCCCCCCCAGTGCCAGCGGTGACGCCGGGACCCTCTGGGTACAGCCATCACCAGCACAGCCAGAGCTCAGCCCTGGTGCCGAGGGGCCACTGTCCCCGTGGCTGTGGGACAGGCTTGGGGCACAGCTCAGCCCTGGGGAGGGGAAGATGCTCCTGTGGGGGCACGTCGGGAAGAGGCATCCCCGGCTTTGCCAGTGGGACCAGCTGTACACCGAGGACGTGCAATAAATCCAAGCCCTCTGGCCTCCTGCCGAGCGGGGAGTTGCTCCTTGTCCATGAGATGAGCCGGGCTGGGAGTGGGACGAGGAGGTGGCTGGAGGTGGTGGGTGGGATGGCTGGGTGGGATGGTTCCTGTGACCGGCGTGGGCTCCTGTGGTTGGCACAGGTTCCTCTGGCTGGCACAGCCTTTGGGTGCTGTCAGGGAGTGGCTTTGGGAGCTGGAGCATCCCAAGGGGGGGAAGCCATGGCTGGGGGCAGCCGTGTGTCACAGCAGGCGTGTTGGACCCTCTCGCCCACCAGGCCCCCCTGTGCCAAGGTGTCCTCTGCGTGGGGGGACATTTGTCCTCCCCAGAGGCTCCCTGCGAGGGCAGTGTCTGCGCTGGGGTCAGTGGGATGTCGGTGCCCTCCCCAGTCCCTGCTGTGGGTCAGCCCCACGTCCCTGCCACCCCCTGACCCCCGTGTCTCCCTCCCGCAGGATGATCCCGGCGCTCCCCACAAGCTGCAGGACTCCCTGAAATCCTGCCTGAAGGACGAGGAGCCCTTTCACATCCACAACTCGACGTCGCCCAAGCACGACGGCGGCGGCAAGGGGGAGCAGGACGGGGGGGAGCTCAATTGCCTCCAGAACAACCTGACGTGAGGCCGGGCAGGAGGAGGAGGAGGAGGAGGAGGAGGAGGAGGAGGGAGGGGAGCGGGAGCCAGGCTCCCACCCTGCGCCCCCAGCCCTGTCCTCCCGCCGCTGTCTCTTTTCCCGTGGCATGCTTTGGTGTGTTTTGTACAGAGGAAAACCAGAATCCCGGTACTAATTCGGCCGTGTCGTGGGGGTGTTTGGTCCGTGCTCCGTGTTTCTCGCTTGGGTTCGTTCCGCGCTGTGATTTCTAAACCTTTGCCGTCCCCGCAACTGACTTTTTTTGTACTTCTGCCCCACTTTTTTTGAAATACAGGTAAAAACAACAAAAAAAGGGAAAAAAAAAAAAGGAAAATCTTGAAATAAATAAACCGTTTTTTTTTTTTTTTTTAAAGTTAAGCCTCTGGCTGGTGCCTGCGATCTCCCGACATGGGCCCGGTGGGATTTGGTCCCTGCTTCCATGGGGTCCCTCTGAGCGTCACCCAGAGGGTGGGGGTGCCTGGTCCCCCCTCCTCACCCTCTCCAGGAACATTCCCAGCTTTGCCAGGCCACGGGTGCCACACATCCCGCTGCCATCCCCACCACTCTCAGGAGCAGATGGGGCACCCCGGGATGTTTGGTGACGGTGCCTGGGCTGCTGCAGGGTCTGCTCCATCCCTGCCCCCACCGTGGGTCCCCCCGAGCAATGTGGGGTGATGGCTCCTGGCCACTCCTGCCCCACCAGCTGCCCAGGATGTCAGTGGGATTTTGGGTGAAGCCCCCCAGCTCCCAGTTTTCATCCACTTGGAGAAGAATGGGCATCGCTGCCCTGGTGGCTTTGGCAGGGTGGGGCTGGTGCCATCACCACACGCTGGGACACAGCAGGTACTCTCCTGGTGCTCTCCCGGGCCAGGTGTGAGCCAAAGCGGCAGCTCCACATGGATTGGATGTTCCCAGTGTGTCCTGTGAGCTGCTAAATAATGAGATCTCAGTTCACTCGGGGAGATTAAAAAATGAGGAGTGGTGGTGGGAGCCGGCAGACGATCCCAGGAGTCACGGGGAGTGGAGGGAGTGACCTATTGGCACCATCAGGAGTTGGTCTCTGCCATTCCCCTCCCAGCACGGAGCTGTAGGACAGGTAAAACCATGGATAAAGCACTGGGACACAGCAGTGAAAGAGGGTGGGACAGGAGCTGAGTGATGTGTTGGTGGAGCAGGAGCCTGGCTGAGTGGAGGGGAGATGCTGATGTCCAAGGAAAGCCCGTGGAAAGGTGGGGTGTCTTGGCGTGCACCAGGGCTGGGCACAAGATCCCTGTGGGACTGGGAGGGAGGGAAAGGGTGCTGGAGCGGGGTGAGCATTGCTGTGACAGGAGAGAGAGGATCTGTGCTTGTGTACAAGGAGCAAAGTGAGAAGAAATGTTACAGACATGAAAGGATGGGGATGTTGGAGGGGATCAGGAGTCTGGGAATGACATGGGGTTGTGGGTGAGGAATCCCTGTGGGAATGCAGGGAAGAGGAGGGAGAGGGAGGACACCCCTTGTCTCCAGCTGCCCCTGGAGGGGGTTGGCAGGGTGGGATGCAGAGAGAGGCAGGGTGGGATTGGGCAGCCAGAGAACAAGTCCAGCCCGTGGCTGAATGGTGGGATCTGGAAACAGTCCATTCCTTGCTGGGATTCTTCCTCACAGTGCCTGTGGGTCCAGCTGAACACTGCCTGGGGAGAGATCCATTACGGATGGCGTCACCTGGGAGGTGAGGGTGACAAGACACAGCCCCTCCATCGTGGATGGTGACACCTTGGGGGTGAGGGTGACACGGCACAGCCCTCCCAGCCCAGCCCAGCCCAGCCCAGCCCCTCCATCCCATCCCAGCCCATTCCAGCCCAGCCCAGCCCCTCCATCCCAGCCCTTTCCTGGCTCCACACAGAGGTTCCAGCCTTGCAGAGGTGCCCACCTCACCTTCCCTCGCCACCCGTTTTTGTCCCTCCTGAGGAGCCCACGTGCAGCCGAGGTGGGCAGAGGTGGGACCAGCCCCTCTGCAGTGCTGGGTGGGGATTCCCTGCTTCAGCCCCTCTCTTTGGGGTGACCAGTGAAGGAGTCCTGGGGACCAGAGCCATCCTTGGCTGTAGCCATCCACCCCACGGGCTGTAGGGACTTACTGCGATTCGGGGCAAAACCGAGTCACAAAGATTTAAGCAGTTCTGGGGATGCTCCTCCTCATACCCCAGAGTTAGGAGCCCTGGGGGGATTTGTCCCCCTGCCCCCCCCCCCGGGGTATCACTGTGACCCCCCCAATTCCCCCCACTCTCCCTCTCCGTCGGACCTGACTCACCTGCCCAGAGCGCTCCCATTTCCTCCAGGAAAGCACAGGCTCCATTCCCATCTTGCTCCAGGTGGCCCCGAGCCCTGGAGCCCCCTGTGGCTCTGGGCTCAGTGTCCCCCGCCGTGCCCTCAGTTTCCCCCGGAGGTGACAGCCCGTTCCCAGCCCACGGGCTCCAGCCCCACTCTGGCTTTCCCAGGCATGGTTTGGAGCTGGGTTTCCCCCGGGACCAGGCTGCTGTCGGCAGGGAGAGCAGGGGCACAGTGAGGAGCGGGCACCGTGTGCTGTGCCACGCAGCCCAGCAGAGCCCACGGGCCCCGTGGGGGAATTTGCCTGCCAGCCAGCAAAGCAGCACATGGGCTTTAATCACAGCTTTAATCACAAGCCTAATCACCCTGGGCCCAGCAGAGCCATTAAATTTCAATGCTTGGTTGGTTTGCTGGGGGGGGCCAAGGCCCATCGTGGCCCAAAAAGGCTGGCACGGGACACGGGCAGGGAATTGGCATAGGCCCTCCTTGCTTTGTTGCCCTCTTTTCTCTCACAGACACACAACAGGATTAGAGCCACGACCCCAGACAAGGAGCCTTTCTTCCCTTGATGAGCTCTGGCTGCCTGGAACGAAATAGCTGGAGTTGGGATTCATTGGCTGAGTCCAGATTCACCACCCAAATCCCAATTCACTGCCTGAGTCCTGATTCACTGAGTCCTGATTCACTGAGTCCCGATTCACTGTCTGAGTCCTGATTCACTGAGTCCTGATTCACTGACTGAGTCCTGATTCACTGCCTGAGTCCTGATTCACTGAGTCCTGATTCACTGCCTGAGTCCTGATTCACTGAGTCCTGATTCACTGCCTGAATCCTGATTCACTGCCTGAGTCCTGATTCACTGACTGAGTCCTGATTCACTGCCTGAGTCCTGATTCACTGAGTCCTGATTCACTGACTGAATCCTGATTCACTGAGTCCTGATTCACTGACTGAGTCCTGATTCACTGCCTGAATCCTGATTCACTGAGTCCTGATTCACTGACTGAGTCCCGATTCACTGAGTCCTGATTCACTGGCTGAATCCTGACTCACTGACTGAGTCCTGACTCTCCGGCTGAGAACCAGCATTCACCACCCAAGAGTCCCAATTCACTGTCTCAGAGCTCAGATTCAGTGACCAACAGTCCCCATTCATCAGCTGAGTCCTGATTCAATGACCAAGAGTCCCAGCTGGCCAGCCATGCCCAGGCCAGGAGTGGGAAGGAGGGGAGGAGGGCTGGGAGCAGCAGCTCCACAGTCCCTGCCAGTCTGTGTCCTGACTGTTCCTGTGGGATCCCGGCTTTGTCCATCCCTCCCTGGGCTGCCTGGAGCTGGCAATGTCATGTCTGTCCCTTGTGCCCTTTGAGACACCCCTGACACCATTTTCTTTGGTTCCACACCCTTCCTCTCTGAGGAGTATTTGGAAGACAGAGCTGGCTGTCTCCTCTCCCCTTGGCTGATGCTCCTGCCCACTGTCCTACCCCACAGCACAGCCCTGCTCCCTCCACCTGGAGCTGCCCCCCTCCAGCCTGCAGCCCCCAGGGAAAGGGGGGTCAGGCTTGAGAGACCCTTCCCAGACCCTTTTGGACCATCCCTGGGAGCTGCTCTGCCAACCCCCAGCACAGAAGCATTACCTGGGGAGCCCTGGGATGTTCCCAGTGGCCCAAAGGCAAGTTTGGGAGGAGACATGTCCTGTAGGTCACTGTGGGAGCATCTCCAGTGACATCCAGGTGCTCCCACTGTCACTGAGATGCCTCCTGGCTTGTGGGAGCCTGTAACTGGTATCTGTGTAGTGAGAAAGCACCAGGATCTCAGCATTTAGTGATGGGAAATACCAATTACTCCATTACCCTCAGGCTGGCTGGAACAGGGAGTGATCCCAGTATTAAACTGAGTCCGTGTTGGATTTAAAGGCAGGAGAAAAGCAAAATCCTCTTAACTTCATAAACTGTAAAATGCCCAGTGTGGGAACGACGAGCTGGGCATGCACTGGGATGGCCTTAACCATGACAGCCCTCTGTGTCACTGGGCAGCACAGGGCTGGGGTAGCTGGTTCTACTGGGGCAGTCAGAGCGGGGCACTGGCAGTGATGGCAACAGAGACTGTCTGGGAACGTAAAGGCAGGAGAAAAAGTGGCTGAGACTGAGCATGGAGCGACCAAGTGCACGGAGGGATGTGGAAGGAAAGGGAAAAATAAAGACAAGGGGTACTGAGGCACTTGGAGAAGTGGGACCTCAGGGGAGGCACGTTTAAAAGGGAAAGGAGTTAAGGAAGCTGGCAGGGCTTCAAAGGAACGCTGCAAACAGCACTCACAGAGCCATCCCAAGGGGAAACACTGCGAGAACCAGCTTGGCCATGGCATGAGTGCCTCACTGACCTCAGGCTCAGGAAAAAAGGGGTATGGGAAGTGGGAACTGGGTCAGATTACTAAGGACAGTTACAAGGGGAGCACAGGCATGTGGGGAGACATCAGAAAGGCCAGATTGAGATGGAAATAGGCAGGAATCATTAAGAGGAAGAAGAAAAGGCTCCATCAGCAGGAGGAGAATGAGAAAGGAGCATTGGTCCGGACCCAGGGCAGGGGGAAGGAGGCTGGCAAAGGAGGCTGGGAATCCAAGGAGTTCCCTGGTTTGTTTGAAACCCAGTCTGTTTTAAAAGAAACACTCTTTAAAGGTGCCAACTGCAAGCAGATGCCCACCACAATAAATAAGGTGCCGTGCTGCTGCTGGGAGAGCAGTCACTGCAGAGAGGGCAGTATTGAACAGGGCACTCAGAGCCCTCTGAACTTCATCCTGTGGGACTTAGAAAACCACTTAAAGCCACCTGAGCCCTGCTAGGTAGAAACCACTTAAAGCCACCTCAGCTGTGTTTGGTAGCACGAGGGATGGATAAGGGTTTATCAGAGTGGGTCCATTTTGGGCCATGTCGTGTCAGGAGAGATGGAACCCAAGGGAGAAAGTTCAGGGGGCCAAGAAGGAAGATGAGAAATCCAGGAAAGACAGCAGTGGGAAGTGTGGAGAACTCCAGAGCAAGGGAGACGTGGGAGCAGTCTGAAAGACTCGGCAATTCCCTGCCAGGAGGGGTGAGCTGGGGGGGTTTGGCCTCAGGCTGTGCCAGGGGAGGGTCAGGTTGGATACTGGGGAGAATTTCCTCATCAAAATGGTTATCCAGCAGTGGCACAGCTGCCCAGGACCGGGGTGGAGCCCCCATTCCTGGAGGGATTTAAAAGCCTGGTGGGTGTGGGCTGCCCCTGGATCCCTGGAAGCATCCAAGGCCAGGTTGGACAGGGCTTGGAGCACCCTGGGGTGGTGGAGGGTGTCCCTGCCCATGGCAGGGGTGGCACTGGGTGATCTTGAAGGTCCCTTACCACTCAACCCACTCCAGGACTCTGGTTTCATGTTTGCATACAGTTTTCCCTTATTCAGGGCACCCGGAGCCACCGTGCAGGAGCTCCTGGGAGCCTCAGCCCCCTTCTCCTGGGAGCTGCAGGAACACAGCCTGAAAACGGGGCTCTTGTTCAGAGCTGAGGGTTTCACGTGGAGGGGCGAGACGGCAGATGGGACAATCTGGTGGTGGAGGACACACACAGAGCAGCAGAGAGACAGCACTGCCTGCCACGGCAGACTGGGGGGAGCACCGGGCCAGCCACGCTTGGTGGGGTTCTGTGCAGACACTGGAAAAGGGGAGATTGCAGGAAGGATTTGGGGGAAAACGTGGAGATTCCTTTGTAGCCTCAGGCTGTGTGGTGCTGCAGACGTGGGGTGGGGAAGGGAGCCCTGCAGTTGTGCTCAGGCTGTGGGATGTTGTACATGGGGTCAGTGGGAACAGCAGAGGGCACGAAAAGAGGAGCTGTGGGACAGCCCTGTGAGCAGGAGCTGGGAGGAGGAGAGGGAAGTGCTGCAGAAGGAATGGTCAGAGGGGCCAGAGGAGCAGCAGGAGAGGGAAGAACGAGGAGGAGGAGGAGGAGGAGATGCTGGCACAGAGGGTCTGGCAGAGATCCCTGGCTTTAGGGAGGCAAACACCTGGATCTGGGAGGGGGACAGCACTGCCCCTGCCTGCTCTGCTCCCACTGTGCTCCCAGCCACCTTCAGGACCTTGGGGGCTCCCTGCTGAGCTGACCCTGCTGCCAGATTCCTGCTGCTTTCAGCACATTTCCCAGGGATTCTTCAGTCTCTGCTGGAAAAGGCCTGGACATCCCTCGTGGAGAGCCAGTGGCATTTTGCTTCAAAATGGTAAAGTGAATTTTCAAGGTGAGCTAAGAATTGAATCGGAACCGGTTCATTTCCCACTCTGCTTGCCAAATGCAGGGAATTATTCCCCACAGCCACGAGCAACCAGCAAACCCCCCTGGATAAAGGCAGTGAAGGAGGCAAGGGAGTGGGAATAATGAGGTGCTGCAAAGACATGCCAGGAGGAGAAGCTGTGGAGCTGAGGGTTTCTTGGAGCAGGCTGGACACACATCTGGCAGCAAAGGCTGAGGCTCAGTGGATTTTTCTGAACCACCTCTCTGGGCCCCTCCAGCCCCATGCTCAGTGAGCCTGCCTTTCTTCCCTGAGAAGTGTCAGCCCTGCTCTCCCAGCCCCCTGCCCGAGCCTGCAGAGCAGCTTGCTGAGCTCTGTCCTCGCTCTGGGGGCTCACAGGGGCAATTCTTCATCCTTTTCTCCTGCAGTTTTCTCACTTGCTCCATACACCAGGGCTATATTTGGTTATATGAATGCAAACAGGCAAAAATATTTGAAATGGGGGAGAATAAACATCGTTGCCCTTCCTGTCAATTTTCTCTGTTTATCTCGCATTTTTCTGTGCCAGTCTCCCATGAAATCTTCCAGGACAAGGGGTACCTTGAGGTGAGGATAACCCCAGACTGCAGATCTGCCTTCAGGCCGCCAGTGGAAGGAGAAGGTGGAGGGGGGAGATGTGCTGATGCTGTTCTGTGCTTTTGTTGGGCTCCTTTAGAGGTAGCTCAGCCATTTTACCACATCCTCAGGATCTAAATCCATATCTATTTTCGCCATCCCCTCGCTGGTGCTTTATCCCTGCAGCCCGACCCCAGTACAGCCCTGTCCCATGATGTGCAGCCTCAGGGGATCACAGAAAGGAGGGTTTCTAAATACCCGGGGCTGTGGATTCGTGGGTAGAGCTGTTCCCAGCCCTGCCAGGCTAAAGGAGACAGGAACATCCAAAAGAAATCAGTTTCCCCTGAGCTTTCCCAAGGAAAGAGGGTGCTCATGGCAGAGGGGCGAGCAGGATCAGGGCTCCCTGTCCCCATTCCTGCCACAGGGAGGGACCCTCTGCCTTAGGAATCCTTTTCAAACTCTGGCTCTTGCCTTTCTTCAGAGAAATCATCCATTATCCCTCCCAGCTGCTTTTTGCCATGTCAGGGCCGGGCATTGAGGAGGTGGAATCTGTCCCGAGCCTTTTCTTCCCCAGCCATTGACTCGGCCCAACATCTGCTCCTGTTAACCCTCGCTGGCCCCACGCACTGATGCTCCTTCAGGATTCCAGAGCATTACTAAAGCCCTTGGCATTGTACCAGCAAAGGCCGAGGTCTCCACGGGGAAGAAACCCCCCCTTTCACTGGGGTGGAACTGGATCTGTGCATTAAAACCCGCAGGGATGGGAATATCCTGGATAGCTCAGCAATAGGTAACAGTCAAAGGAGTTCAATCAAAGTACCTTCTCCCTAAAAATCCTTTTCCACAGACCACGAGACCTGGAGGTTTTAACCTGCCCCTCTCTTGGGAATCGCCTCACACACTGCAAGATCAATTGGTTCTATTTGTTCTGTTTGGGTTTTTTTTCTCCTTTTGGGCATGAATGGCTTTTCACCCCCTGGCCTGCCGTGGGAGCGTCACTGGAAGCAGCGTGGATACCTATGGATCCCATATGGCTCCCCTGGGAAACAGCTCCGCGGTGAATACGGGAGATGAGCACGGAGCAGATGGGAGGGGAAGGGGCAGCAGCTTCAGCAGCGAAACCCTCGCTCGGTGACAGCTCCTGGGGTGTGGGAAGGAATACATTAGGAAGGACAAGAGGTGTTCTGAGAGATGCAGCTGCACTTTGCATGCAGTTCTGGTCCCCTTCCCACCGGGAAGAGAAAAAGGGAGGATTTAACATGTCATTTACAAGGCGTTTAGGGCTCTGCGGCTGCTGGAGGAGCCGGGGGACAAGTTCCACGGGGAGGGAAATGTGGCAGTGCAGACAAAAGGTGTCGGAATGCGGCGGCTCTGCTGGAATACCGAGGGAGCCCAGGTAGGGACAGCTCCAGGGGCATCTCCAGGGGCATCTCCAGGGGCACCTCCAGGGACAGCTCCAGGGGCAGCTCCAGGGGCAGCTCCAGGAGCATCTCCAGGGGCACCTCCAGGGGCATCTCCAGGGGCACCTCCAGGGGCAGCTCCAGGGGCATCTCCAGGGGCATCTCCAGGGGCATCTCCAGGAGTATCTCCAGGGGCAGCTCCAGGAGCAGCTCCAGGGGCACCTCCGGGCTCCCTGTGCTGTCCCTTTTGCTCCCCAGCCAAGCCCCGTGATCCAGAAGCCAGGCAGGAGCCAGGCTCTCTCAAAGAAGACAGGAATGAAGGCTCTGGCTGCACGGACTGAGCCGGTTCCCGGATTCCCTGGGATCAGCCCGGGCTTCCCAGCTCCCTGAAAGGGTGTGGAAACAAAAGCCGAGCGGTGTGGACTGTCAAAGGCGCTTTCAGCTGCAGCTTTTCCAGGGCTGGAGCCATCAAAGGGAAGGCAGGGGAAGTCCCTTTCACAGCCGAGTCACTGTTCCAGCCCAGGAAGGGAAGGGACACAGACGCCTCTGCGGCACTCGGGGGATCTCGGGCGCTGGGCTGGTGCTCCTGATGCTCCCAGGGAGGGATGGAGAGCGGCATGAGAGGTTTTAAAGGTAACACACATGCAAACACAGGGAATACAGGGAAGGAAACAGCTGCAGCTGCTCAGCCAAAGCTCCCCACAGCCCCTCTGCTACAACACTCATGCCAAGGGGAAGGTGAGAGAGAACAGAGGCTGTGCCAAATCCCCCCGTGTTCCCACAGCTCTCATGCTGCCAATCCCCAGCTCAGGGACTCCCTGAGGTCCTGGTGGCCCTCTCTTCCACAGGCGTGTCCCCTCCTGCCATCGATCCCCCCCAAAGCCACACGATGCCTCAGCAGGGATCATTTGTGGTTCCCAACACCAAGACACGGCAGCATCTCCCTTCGCTTTCCCGGCGCTTATCAGGATCGTGGGGTGCCCCCTAATGCTCACAGCGGAGCATCCCGGGCTCCAGCAGCATCCCCTGAGCACATCCCGGGATCCAGGATCATCCCTCCAGCCCCCTGGCACATCCCGGGATCCAGGATCATCTCTGCAGCCCCCCTGGCACATCCCTGGCTCTGGCACTTCCCTCAGCCAGGCAATTCTCCCATAAGGATATTGGCGTAATAAAAAATGTTAAGAGAAAACCAGATCCCTCCCAAATATCCCACTGTCCCCAAATGTCCCAAATGTGGGCCAGTGTAGGGGGGCACCCCCGGGCCAGGAACCAGGGCGGTGACAGCGACACCAAGTCCTTCTGGAGGTGGGAACTGGGATGCACTCCCATTCAGCACCTTTATGGATGGCGTGAGGATCCAGTCCCACTTATTAAGGATGGAATGAGGCTCCAGTCCCGTTTAACACATTTGTTAATGAAGGGGGGAGGATGCGGACCCATTTAGCACCTTCATTAACAATTGGATGAGGACCCAACCCATTTATTAACGATGGGATGAGACTCCAGTCCCATTAATGAGTGACGGGATGCGGATCCAGCCCCATTAATTACGGCAGGATGAGGGTCCAGCTCTGTTAATTAATGATGGGATGCAGATCCAGCCCCATTAGTTACGATGGGATGACGATCCAGCCCAATTAACGAACACTGGGGTGGATCCATCCCCGTTAATGGACACTGGGATGGATCCAGCCCCGTTAATGGACACTGGGACGGGGATCCAGCACCGTTAATTACGGCAGAGCGCGCGGCCCGTACCCCGTTAATTATGGCAGTTCGCGGCCCGTACCTCGTTAATTACGGCAGAGAGCGCTGCCCATACCCTGTTAATTACGGCAGAGCGCGCGGCCTATACCCCGTTAATTACGGCAGAGTGCGGCCCATACCCTATTAATTACGGTAAGGCGCGGCCCATACCCCGTTAATTACGGCAGAGCGCGGCCCATACCCTGTTAATTACGGCAGAGAGCGCGGCCTATACCCCGTTAATTACGGCAGAGCGCGCGGCCTATACCCCGTTAATTACGGCAGAGCGCGGCCCATACCCTGTTAATTACGGCAGAGAGCGCGGCCTATACCCGGTTAATTACGGCAGTGAGCGCGGCCTATACCCTGTTAATTACGGCAGAGTGCGGCCCATACCCTGTTAATTACGGCAGAGAGCGCGGCGTATAACCTGTTAATTACGGCAGAGAGCGCGGCCTATACCCGGTTAATTACGGCAGAGCGCGCGGCCCATACCCTATTAATTACGGCACAGCGCGGCCCGTACCCCGTTAATTACGGCAGCGCGCACCCCCCCGCCCCTCCAGCAGGCGGCGCCCCCGCGGCCCGCCCTGCGCATGCGCACTCCGCCGTCCCGCCGGCCCTCAGCGGCCGCCGCCATGTTCGCCCAGCTCAGCGAGCTGCTCGGGGCCTCCCCGGAGCGCCCGGAGCCGGTGAGGGGGCGGCCCGGGGGCGGGCGGAGGGCGGGGGGGACCGGCCGAGGCTGCGGGGAGCTGGGCACGCCGGCAGGGGAGCGGCCTCCGGCGGCGGTGCCGGCTCGGAGCGGCCCGCGGCCCTCCCCTCGGTGGGTCCCGTGTCGGCGGCCCGGACCGGCTCCCCTGGGGTGTCCGTGTGTGGTCGCTGCCCTGTGGTGAATCACAGCACAAATGTGGCCCGGACCTGCTGCCCGACGCTGCTCCGGGCCCGCGGTGTTGTAAAGCGTCCCCTGTTTCAGGGCACTGCGTTAGTTTGTTCAGGCAGGTTTTGTGCTCATGGAGTCACGCTGGAACTAAACACCTTCGCCCTGCGTCATAATTCTGCAGGTCAAGTGTTAATCATAGAATCACAGAGTGTCTTGGGTTGGAAGGGACCTTAAAGCTTATGCTATTCCAAGCCCCTGCCATGGGCAGGGACACCTTTCACCAGCCCAGGGTGCTCCAAGCCCTGTCTGACCTGGCCTTGGACACCTCCAGGGATCCAGAGGCAGCCACAGCTTCTCTGAGCACACAGCCATCTCTCACCCATCAGCATTTCCAGCTCCTCCTCAGGACTGTCATCCCTCCATCCATCCCTCCATCCATCCCTCCATCCATCCATCCATCCCTCCATCCCTCCATCCATCCCTCCATCCATCCTTCCCTCCATCCATCCCTCCATCCATCCATCCATCCCTCCATCCATCCCTCCCTCCCTCCTTCCGTCCCTCCATCCTTCCGTCCCTCCATCCCTTTCTTTCTTCATCCCCAGCCTTTGCTGATACCAGGAATTGCCCCGGCCCAGTTGCAGGGCTTTGCCCTTGGCCATGTTGAACCTCCTGAGACTGACACGGCCCCACCTCTC
Source organism: Xenops minutus (assembly GCA_035221455.1). Taxonomy (NCBI): domain Eukaryota; kingdom Metazoa; phylum Chordata; class Aves; order Passeriformes; family Furnariidae; genus Xenops; species Xenops minutus. The sequence continues at coordinate 522,700 of JAWWEE010000074.1, read as the reverse complement.
CAGCCTGTCCGGCCCCTCTGGATCCCCCATCCCTTCCCTCCACTGTGTGACCACACACAGAGCACAGTGTTAGCAGTAATTATTAATAAATTATCCGTGTGCCACATGTAACTCCATGTTTTTACTGACAGATGCGAGCTGAGATAACAAAAACAGGTTTGGGGTGATAACTGATTTTGTAAGTCTGAGTTTCCCCCCCTTGTCTCCAGTTTCTCCCTGGACTGGAAAACACCAGTGAGGTCACTCCTTGTCGGGCTGCCCAGAGCAGGGCAGGGCTGGTCTCATGGGGAAGGAACACCAGAAAATTTGGGAGAGTGCCCTGGGGGCTTGAAGCAAACCTGGTAGAGGTGTTGGCTGAGGCTTGGTGGTAGTAAAGGGTAGTCTGAGGCTGTGCAAGTTCCCAAGTCCCTGTGGTTCCGTGTTGGGTTTTTAATGCATGTGGAACTCTAGAGCCCTTGGTGGAGTTGGAGTGTTGGCAGAGCAGAGCCTGTGCTCTAAGGTGTGTTTGATAGTGGAGCCGTGGGATGAGTGGGACTGCTGCCATCCAGGAGCCTGGCTTTGGAAGCAGGGAGCTCACCTTGACGTGAACAAGAGATTCCATGAAGGAAAACCAAAATATTTGGCCTCAAGATCCTGGGTTTGGACTTGCCTATCAAAGAAGGACAAATGAGCTGATCCAAAGGCTCCTCTGTGGGATTGAGTTGGCCCTTTCCTTCCCACCAGGCACGGCCATGACCTGCCCCCCATGTGATGCTGCAGATTGTTCTTTGTGCAGGTGTCTGGCTGTGTAGCAGCAGAACGTGGCTGGCTGCCCAGAGAGCAGTGTTCCCGAGGGCTGCAGTTGGGAGACTGAGTTTGGGCTCAGCCATAAGGACTCACCTGGGAATACACCCTGAGTATTTGTGTTTTCAGTCCCGCTCAGTGTCACCGATCCCTGGGGTGTGCCTGGATGCCCAGCATGGCTGACAGGGAATGTGTCTCCATTGTGCTTCCACAGCATCAGCCCTTTGAGGAACTCTCCTTCCCGGCTCTGCCATCCCAAATTCTGCAGCTCCAAGGCTGGTCTGTGCCCATTTCCAAGTGCTGACAAGTGCCTTCCCTGCAGGGCTGGTGGGTGGACGGGGCTGCCACTGGAGTGGGTGTATCTGCCATGTCACTAGGAGTCATGACACCCCGACGAGGCAGTTTGGCAGTTCTGACGAGTAGCTGCAGCTTCTCCCTCATAGCCTGCAGGAAGAGAGACTGTGAGGGCAGAGTGTGGAGAGAATGGGCTGGGGCACAAGGAGAAGGTGCTGCAGGAAGGGTTTGCCTTTGGAAGGGCTTCATCCCCAGCAGTGGCTTTGTGGACTCACAAAGGGGGAGTGAATAACTGGGATAGCAGTGTGGTCCGGTTCATAAGAGTCTTGGAAAGGGAACCTTGGGGTGGATTTGATGGACTCGGGGCCTTTCCACCCTCAGTGACTCTGAGATGCAGTGGCTGTGTCAGTGCTGTCTGGGCAGCTGCAGTGTGACAGCGCAGTGAGGGCTGGCAGGATTGAGGGCTGATTGCTGGAAGGTTTGGAGCAGTGAAGTGCTGTGAGCTCGGAGGGACAACATCCTGCCGTGCTGGGCACAGCCTGCAGGAGCAGCGAGGTGTAGGAGAGGGTGTGGGGACACTCAGCCTGCTCTTATGGGGCTGTAGTGGGGAAGAGGGGAGCTGAAGGGGGTGGGGTTGCAGGAGATAAACCCCTGAACATCTGGGCGTGTACTGTTTGAGCTGGAAGACTCCCCCAGGCTCAGCCACAGAGGACGTGTCTCGTTGCAGAGCTCACTGGTGTGCTGTCCCTGTCACTGCAGTGGCCACTGAGCCATAACCCTTTTTGGGGGGAAGAGCTTTGTCTCTGGTTGAGGCAGAGCAGCTTCTCTGCCCTGGCCTGTGCTTTGCATTCCCTGCAGCTCTGTTCAATATTTGCTGTTCCATTTGCTCTGCTTTAGGCTTTAGGCACTGGGGAGTTCACTCTGATGGATCACTGGGGAATTGCCTGTGCAGAGATTGCTTTTTGCTGCAAAAGGCTTTTTTGTGGGGGTTAAAAAAAAGCCCACTTCAGTAAGTTCTTTGTGATTCCCAGCAGCCCTTCTATGATTTGTATTGATTAAAGAAACATCCTGACTGAGATTTTAATGGAAACAAACACCTTGATGAGGCTGGGGCTGATAATGAGCACGCACTGATGAACAGAATTAATTTCCTGCCAGATCAAAACAAGGTTTATACCTTGTGCCCAGAGCTCTGCTGCACTGCACAGCTTTGGTGACAAGGTTTTCTGCCTTGGGTGTGGCATGTTGGAGGTAAACCTGGAAGAGGGGCCAGGGAGGGCAGTTTGGGGACAGGAGGAGCAGCAGCTCTAGCAGGCTTGACATTTTAAACACACCAGTAACACAGGCTGTGGCAGTGGGAGAATGGACTGGGAATGCAGTGGGTGCCTGTTGTCCCCCTGCCACTTGCAGAAGAAAGATGACTCTGAGCTGAAGGAGAGGGGGACAAAGCTGGGAGGTGCCACTTGCTCAGAATGCACCATGATGATTGTGCTCAGCACCAAAGGCTGTGGATGTGCCAGCCCTGGGAGTGCAGTGCCACACCTCGGTGTCCTCTGCAGCATCCGGGTGTTTCCAGGGGATGGGGTGGCTTGTGGTCAGCACAGGGTGTGGGGGTTCAGCCTGGGCCTCAGCAAAGGTGTTTAGGTGGTGGCTGGCTCTTCCAGAAAGCAGTGAATTCCACACTGGGCACATGGGGACATGGTCCAGTGGTGACATGGCAGTGCTGGGTTAACAGTTGGACTTGATGATCTGAGGGCTTCTCCACCCTTAACAATTCTGTGACTCAGATGCCTTCCTGTGGGCTGTGTCTGGAAGAGGGGCTGGCATCCCATTGTAAACTGGCAGCTGGAGCTTGGCTTGTCCACTTCATCCTCTGACTGATACCTGCAGAATTCCCTATAACCTGAGCAGGCATCTTGTCTGTTAAGAGCAGTTTGTACCTTCATCTTCCTCTGTGTAGTTATTTTGCTTCTTCTTTTTCAGGGTAAATTCACACTGCTGCGGGACACCTGGACAGATGGCAGCTTCCTGGTGCACCATTTCCTCTCCTTCTACCTTAGAGGTGGGTGAGCAGCAGCATTCCAGAGGCAGGGGAACCTCAGAGGTGCCTTCAGCGTTGCTCTGGGAGCACAGGCTGGTTTTGCAGAGCGTGAGGCATTCTTGGATTAACGCAAAGCTTTGGGGTCAGGATTTATGGACCCCAGTCCTGACTTGTTGTTGGGACTCGCTCTGTATCCTTAGGTACATCCTGTAATGTCTGTGCCTTGTTTGGTCACAGATCGTGGGGATCCTTCTAAGTCACATGGGCTCTGAGGTGTTGACTGCAATTCCTCACTGCCTCAGTGTTTTATAATGTAATTACACATATCAGGGTCAACTAACAGCAGATACGCTCATAGTGAGTCAAGAAGCAAACAAAGGGCCTGGCAAGTTGCCTAATTGCTTTTTTGGGAACAGTTTCCCTGATGAGGAACCTCCCGTCCCTATGGAGCGGGCACTGGACTCAACTCCTCCAGCTTTTTGCTGGCACAGCCACCAACCCAGCAAATCTGATATTTTCAGGCTTGAAAGGGAGCTCAGAGTGCTGAACAGGGGGTGAGTGAGGGCATCCTGCCCCCAGAACTGCCACTGCCTCAGCTGGGGCTTTACCCTGCTTTGAAATACTCTTTTCCTTAATGGAAAGAGGGAAACTGCAGGAAATCCCATGGAGAGCAGGTTGGTAATGGTGTGAATGGCTCAAAGGGACTTGCCAGGCACTGCCTCAGGGTCTGCCCACATCCCATGATGGCTCTGCTGATGTGCTGACCTGCAGCAGTGCCCTGGGAGTTGGTGCCTGGAGCTGCCCATCTGCCTGGGAAAAGCCTTCCACCCCTTGTGGGTGGGAGCCCTGTGGGATGTTAGAGTGTCTCAGAACAGGTGTCACCTGCTCCCTTCCACCCCAGGACCTTGGGGCAGTTAGTCCCTGTGTGCAGCACCCCTGTGTTGTCCACTTAGTGCCCAAAACCTTTGGCACTTCCCTGTGAAGGCTCAGCTGGGGCCACTGACTTGTTCCATTTGAAATTCCTGTCCTGACAAACAGTGATTGTTTTCCTACCCCTAAGGCCAGGCTGCCACATGGTTTTCCAAAACCACGTTTTAGTGAGTTAGGTGTCTTTGTAAAAATTCCTTGTTCTGTTTGTTTTTCCACTCAAGGTCACCTGCCTCACAAGAGCCAAAATGGGGATTTTTGGCACGTCAGTGGTTTCAGGAGTTCATGTCATGGTCGGCCATTGGCCTCCTTACAGTAATACCAGCAAACAGTGCCAGGAGGTCCCAGGGCACGAGGGAAAAAAGGGGCCTTACACTTCTTTGATACCATCTTTTTCTTATTCCTTTCCCTCTATTCTTAAACTAATATTTCCCCGAATGTAGAAATCCTCTAGAAAGGTAAAAGTTAAAGCAAGGGGGTGTCAGCCTAGATCTGCCTCATGTCAAGGTCCTTCCAAACATCTGTGGCTTGGCTGCTGTGATTTATGGGCTTTGATAACGGCGCTGCCAAGTGGAACTGCTAATGTGTGTTTTGTTGTCCCTAGCTGGCTGCAAGGTTTGCTTCGTGGCCCTGCTCCAGTCCTTCAGTCACTACAACATCGTGGCACAGAAGCTGGTGAGTCTCTTGGCATTGGTTCATAATTACAGCTCCATGTAGTTTCTGTTGGGTGGGAAGGGTTGGAGATGGGCAACAGGAATTGTGTGTGATGTTTACAGGTCTTGGTGGGGACAGTCAGGATTGGTGCTCCTGTGATAGTGAATGGAGAGCATATGGAGGCAAAATCCTGGCTGTGAGGTGCCCCATGGGCACTGCCCTGCCAGGAGCTGGATGGCTGCTTGCTCTGTGCTTAGGAATGTTTTCTGGGGATCAGCATTCCCCAGACAGGCCCACACTGGTATGTGGAGTTTCCTTAATCCTCGAGGGAGGAAAATGCTGTGGTATGGGTGTTCCCAGGGCCTCTGCACCCCTGCAGGACACACTGGCTGTACTCGGCAGCTCCCAAGGTGGCTTTGTTCCCTGTCTGGGGTTACATTGAATTGGGATGAAAGGCTGGGTCACCTGTTCAGAAGGACACCTGTGGGACAAGCCATCAGTTTGAGAGGTGTGAGGAGCCACATGTTCCCATGTTCTCAGGGATTTCCTTCCCATGGTGAGGGCAAGGATTATGTGTACCCTGAAATGAACAAACAAGACAAGGTAGGCAGGATAATTCCCTGTGTCAGCAAATTGCGTGAGCTCCAAACTGCTGCTCTCAGCTCTTTGTACAATGCTCAGAGGTGAAATGCTCCAGGTGGGAAGCCCAGGGGAACTTCCAGGGCCAGAGGGGTGAGGGCTTGCATTGGTCCTCCCTCCTCTGGCTCTGTTGGGAATCCATAAAGCCTTCCAGGTGCTGAGGAACCAGGTGTTGCACCTACTGTATTCCCTGCTGTAAACATGGACTGAGTTTCAGCGCTGCTGAACAGCTGTGTTTTATTTACTGTTCAGGTTTTACCTTTTGAAGAGAGATCAGTGGTCTGAGGTATGTGAAGGAGGCTGAGCAAATGCCTCCTTTCCCTGTGGAGCTGTAACTCACAGGTGGGGACTTGACATGTGAGTCCCCTGTGGAGCAGATCCTCTGAGCAAACCAGCTCCCAGCACAGAGCTGTCCCAGCCTTTGTGGTGCAGGGAGGAGGAAATCTTGGGGGGAACTTGCTAAACAGGGTAGGAAATGGGGCAGAGCAGCTGGTATGAGGAGGACATTCAGCTGTTAAATGTGGGATCCTTGCCTGCTCCTAAAGCAGGATCGTGTCTGTCACTGCATCTCCTAAAGCAGTGAGGTTTCCTGGTGTGGAGTTAACAGGAGCTGCTGTCATCTCCCCATGGGAGAGGCTGAGGAGAGAAAACATGAGAATTAGCTGGAGCACATGTGCAGTGTAAATCAGGATGGTTTCTGTCTGATACTCCAACAAAAGGTGGCTGCCATGAAGGAGGTAATGAGAACAGCACGGTTTGCCTGGGGCTGGGGGGCTGAGCGAAGGCTGAGCTGCTTTCAGCTCTGAGTCACTCTTACATTGTAACTTCACAGGTGCCCTTGTGGTTGGTTGCTGTGAATCCCTTCCCAGCTCTGCCGAGCTGGAGGTCGTAACATCGGTTATTTATATCCGAGTTTCCATCACATCTTGTCTTTACTTTAATCCTCCCTTGCCCAAATGAACATGTCAGGCTCAGTAGAGGTGGTTCTTAGCAGAGTAGTTCCACTCTTGGTTTTGCTGAAGACTTGCTGCTGTAGATCTGTACAGGAGACCAGCTGGGATGTCAGTCCTGTGCTGCAGCAAATCCCGATCTCAGTGGTGCCTGAGCTGTGTCCTGCTGCAGGGAGCTGAACGGCACATTCCACAAATGACCAGCTCCTCCCTTCCCATCTCCTCGTCCTCACTGATGAGCTCCAGACAGTCTGCTGGGCTTCCCATGTTGGCCAGGAGAGTTGCAGGGATCAGGCTGTGGTTCCTCTGGGAAGTGCTTGGAAGAATCTGGCCCATGAGCCGCCACCTGTTTTGTGTTACTCCAGCCAAAGTGTCTGGACATGAGCCCAGATGTGCTCAGGTGGCCAAGAAAGTCACTTGTACCAAAGGTTTGTTTTACCAGCCATGGTGTGACACAGGCCCAGGGCAGTGCCCATCCCTGTGCTGGCACTGCTGAGGCCCCACCACCAATCCTGGCGTCTGTTCTGGGCTCCTCCTGACAAAACATCGAGGGGCTGGAATATGTCCAGGGAAGAGAATGGAGCTGGGAAGGGGCTGGAGCAGCAGGAGGGGCTGAGGGAGCTGGGGGGGCTCAGCCTGGAGAAAAGGAGGC
>JAWWEE010000074.1:488599-498834 GCA_035221455.1 Xenops minutus | reverse complement strand
TATCCATCTATCACATCCATGTCTGTCCTGTTTAGAGACGAGGATGTTGTGTGGGACAGTGTCCAGCACATTGCACAGGTCCAGGTGGATCATCCAGAAGCGTTTTAGCAATTTCATACCCTGAACAAGAGGCTTGGGATGAGACGTTTGCAGTGGTCTGGTAGAGAAGATCAGAAAAGGGCATTAGTAGAATACTACCTGTAGTAGGAAGGGCAGAACACTGCAGATGTGTGCTGGGTGAGCTGTTTGCACAGCTCAGCCAGGGGGGCAAGGATCGGTGGAGTTCTTCATGTTTGATCCCAGCTCTGGGTCGGGATGCACTGCTGGGAGAGGGAAGGGAGGGTGTGCACAGCCGGGGGTGCTGGGGGAGCTCTGGATGTAACTGCACGGGGGTGTTGCATCACTCCGGTATTTTTAGGAGAAAGTGATTCCCCAGCCACTTGTGGAGCAGCTACTTTGATAAACAGAAAGGAGGAGATTATTCCAAAGGGGTCACGTGGGATGTGTTGCATAAGGACGTTTGCCAGGGCAGGCTCTGGCCCCTCAGGTTTCCTGTGTGGTTCCGGACCGTGGCCAGGAGCTGCACAAACAGGACCATCCATGGGACACTGGGAGCTGGGGCCACGCTGGGGACAAGGGGCTCGTGGCCGAGGGGTCCTGGAGCCACAGGCACCCTTGGCTTGGCTCAGCAGTGCCTCCCGGCTCCATTTCCACGGGATTATCCGCTGGCTTTGCAGCCCATGTGACAGGGGCAGTGGCCTGGGGAAAGGATCTCCCAGCTTAGCCGGGTGTTTATTTTGAGCTGCTCCTCTGTGGTTTGATGCTGAGTTATCCCAGGAGGAGTTATCCAGGGATATCCCTTCCCTGCTCTGCTTCCTCCAATCAGCTCCGTCTTATCCAGTCACTGATAAAAGCTTTTCCAGCTGGCAGAGTCTTCCCATACTTCTTTGTTTTATGGAACCTGCTCTGTGTCTTTGTGAACTTCTCAGTGCCTTTTCCAGTTCTCCTCTGCAGGATGCTGAGGAAGAGGAGGAACACCTAGCACTGCATGTGACACTTGGCATGGATTTACACAGTGATTCCATTCCATCCTTAACAGTTCCTAGCACACAGTTTCCTTTATTTTGGGTGCATCAGCCCACACTTGCAGGGAATTAAGGATCAGGACCCCAGGATGTTGTTTTCCCCACGTGCAGCATGTCCTGTCCACTGGATTTGAACTTCCAAAGGCACTTGGGGCTGTTTCTGACAACTCACCAGTCGGCTGGACTTTGCCACCAGGAGAAAGAGGCAACTCAGAGTGTTACTTACGTCAACACTGCACCTTTTTTCCGGGGTAGCTGAGTCTCCCACACAGCAGTTCCCTCTGGGAGTGCCTGATCCCTCCCACTGGTGCAAGAATTGGACATTCCTCACGATCCTTGAGCCTCTCTCATAACCAGCTTCTGTCCATGTGCGGGCCCTCCCCTGGATCTCAGGCAGCTTAGTTTTATAGGAGTCTCCCATAAGGAGTTTTCTTGAGCACATTTTTAGTAGAATAGTGGAATCCCCAAAGGGTTTGCATTGGAAGGGACCTTAAGGATCATCCAGTGTTGCCCCCTGCCATGGGCAGGGACATCTCCCACTATCCCTGGTTGCTCCAAATCCTGTCCAGCCTTGCCTTGGACACTTCCAGGGATGGGGCAGCCACAGCTAGTTACAAAACTGACCATACAGCAGGAATAACACTGGCCTGAGTAATGGTGGATTGATTGATCTTATTGATTGAGAAGTTCAGAGGAAAATGTGGTGGATGGGAAGTGCTGGACTTGGTCACTTTTGGGATAAAATGAAGGAATTGTCACTTAGTTCAGTATTTGCCAAAGGAGATTTAGAGGCATTTGAAAAAGTCTTAAAAAAGACATTCTGACAACCCTTTTTTAAAGTTTGTGTCTATTTTTGTGACATCCCAAACGTTTGTGTTTCGTGGCTCTTCACATGGAACATCCTGTCATCTCATCCGCACTAACAAGTTGTTGTCTAGTGCTGTTGGGAGTATTTTAGGAGGAAGAAAGGGCATTGGATAGACACCACATCCAGTGAGTGATGCTTCCAAGGCAGGAGGATTGCTGAGGTTCTTTTATGGCAAAAAGGTTCAAAAAATGCCCTGAAAACAGATTTGGAAACTGGTTTTGGATGTCAGCCCCTGTTTTGGGAGCAGATAACTTTATCTGGGATGTAGAAATTATTGAAGTGTTCTTTTTGAATCTGTCATTGTTGCTGCTCAAGCTTTTCAAGATATGGCTAATAATTTATAAAATAAATTATATACCACTTGTAAAATGGGGTTGGTTTCAGATAACCTCTGAATGTTTAAACTGAAAACATAAATTAATGTTGTAGAGAGGGAGAAACAGGCAAAAAGATGAGAATGAAGTGAGTTTGCACATTTTGGCTATTGAAATCTGGTTCAAAAACTTGTTTCAGGCTTTCAGCACAGTTGTAGCCGTAGAGCTGGAATGGAGAGAACGCAGCCTGAAATCTAATTTATTGGGGAGTTTCTACTTCTTGAATATGAAAAGTAACCCTTCTGTGCAGAACAATCCATTGAGGCCTTCCTGGCTGTTCCAAAGCCTTGTTCCTGCTGGAGCAGTGTTGGGATTAACCCCTTCCAGCCAGCGGCCCCACGGGGTTGTGCATGGCTGTGATTTTCCCATAGGAAGTGTTCTGTTCCCTGTGACCTCTGTGTCCTTTCACAGCACAAAGCACGTCATTCTTCCCATGGGAATGCGAGGGGAGAGCAGGACCTTGGTGTTAGAGCCCATTGTGCAGCAGCTCTGAGAAGGAGGTTTGTCCTGAGCGTGGCTCTTGTTTTCCCACCTCTGAACTCCCCAGAGGAATGTCTCATGCCCAGCCCCTGCTGGGGCAGAGTCCACACTTGCTGAGGACAGGGAGAGCTGGGTTCCCGAGCTCTGTGCCTCTCTTCCTTCCCCTTCTCTCCTTTGCTGATGGTGGGATTTGGGAGCTCCCGTGGCAGTGATGCAGTCGGGGGTCCCTTTGAGCATCTGGAGGGTGTGAGCCACCCCCATGGCCCAACTCAGGACAGGAAAATCCGAGTGTTTTACTGTTGTGAGTGCCCCAACACCTGTCTGTTTGCATCTCCAGGGAAACTCTGATTTCTCTTGCTTTCAGGGTGTCTGTGGGGCCAAGCTCCAGCATTCCCAGGAAATCACTGTGGTGCTGAGGGCTCAGGAGAGGTCAGAGCTGTTTGCAGGTCAAGGGGAGGCCGTGGATCATGGACTCCTCTGCTCTGTGTGTGCTGGGAACAGCCCAGGAGTGTGTGAAACACCTGCAGCTCAGGACCTGGGGCTGTGAGCACAGAGGTTGCACATGGATATGAACACTGTCCTGTTTGGACCCTCCATTCCTGGCTCACAGTCTGAGCTGGAGCCCAGACGAAATGTTCCTCATTTACAGAGTGAATTGGACATATTCTGGCTGATCTTGTCTCCAGCAGCATCAGTCCTGCTGCTTCCACTGGTTCTCTGGCAGCTCTGAAGGCAGAAGGTTTCTCTGGTCCTGCGGGATCAGATCCTGTGTGGGATTGATGGATATGTGGCAGTGCCTCTGGGGAGGGGGAATTACTGCTGCTGGTGCCTCTGCCCTCCTGCTGTGTGAGCAGACCGAGCTGCTCCCTGGGCACAGACCCACCCAGGCACCTTTAGAAATCTGCATTTTTGCTGAACTCTTCCTTCTTTCCCACTCACTCCTCCCCAGTCCTTCCCCAAACACTGCCTGGGCAGGAAAGCTCCTCAAATCCCACATCTGCTCTGGGGCTGCTGCAGGGCTGAGCTGCCTCTCCCACGTGTTGGTCCCGTCCGGTGTTGGTGGGGGCTTTGAGGGACCATGTTGGGTCTGTTCCTGCTTTACAAGGCTTGGTGTTGTGGATGGAAAATGCTGGATAAAATTTCCATTAGAAGTTTAATTACAGGCAGTGTGATGGAGTAAATTATTTTATGTGGTGAACTGCCATAAAAATTGCTACAGAACAGGGATTTATTTATTTTTCCTTATTCCCTCCCCACCTCTTCACTACCTCAGTTTTGTGTTTTTAGGACACCTTTGCCAAGAATTCCAGAATATTTTGTGGAAGAATGGGGAGTTGAATATACTTAAACACCAGGTTTCTGTGTATTATAAAGGGAGAAGTTTTCTACCTTTGATAGTCCCTCCTCTAAGCTCAGGGTGGGCTCTGAGTTGTCAATAGCTTGTTTTCCTGCTCCCAGAGTCCAGGGAGGCTCCTGGGAAGGCTGTAAAAGGCTTTCAGCCAGAAATGTAAAGAATTTGGAACATGTTACTGTTGCTGAGTGAGATTAAAGCTTGTATCTTGGGAAAAGTAGCAGGTTAGAGTTGGTTTCTTCCTGCCAGAAGAAAGTCTACGTTCCTTGTGCTGGTCAGTCTTGGTTTTTGTAAGAATGTGCAGGAGGGTGGAGCTGGGGAGGGGTCGGGCTGTGCTCCCTGGGAACAAGGCATAGGACAAGAGGAAGGCTCAGGTTGGACATCAGGAGGAGTTTCTTCCTGGAAAGGGTGGTCAGGCATTGGAAGGGGCTGCCTGGGGAGGTGATAGAGTCCCCACCCCTGGAGTTGTCCAAGGGAAAACTGGATGTGGGGATCAGGCTCAGGGTGGACTGGATGGGCTAGGAGGGCTTTTCCAGCCTCAGCGATTGTGGGATTCTGTGGGGTGTGTCTGTCTCTTGTACCTGAAGTGAACCAGAAGTGCCTCCTGTGGTGCTGCAAGGTGGGAATGTCCCGATGTCCTGCTTCCAGGGAAACTTTGTCTTGGCTTTGCAGTCGTGCCAAAGGGAAGAGATCCCCCGAATGGATTCTCCTTCAGTGCTTGTCCTGCATTCAGAGGGTTTATTTTGGGTTAGATAATGTCTGTTTGCAGAAATGACTTTGAGCAGGAGTAGTTCCTGCTGCTCACTGTGACAAGCTCTGTCACAGTGTAAAGCCAGTGAAGGAGGCGGAATTTAATATCCAGCCCCTCAAAATGGAATAAGGAAATACTGGCCTTAGAATGCTTCATGTTTTCTTACTGAATGCTGCTGTTTCACAGCAGGTGAAGTGAGTAAATACCAAGTTTTCCTCCTTGCAATTAGCAGAAATTGTTCCCCGTGTCATGGTGCTCCCCAGAGGGTCTGTTGGCAGCTCAGGCTGGGTAAAGAGCCACTACTGATGTATTTTTTTGCCCCAGGACCAGCATGTCTGTGTTGTTCCTGAGTTCCTTCTGGAACAGGGATGGTCCAGTCTGGACAGAGAAGCTGGATCTGCTGTCATTTCATGGAATCAGGGAATCCCAAAATGGTTTGTGTTGGGAGGGGCCTCAAGGCTCATCCAGTGCCATCCCCTGCCATGGGCAGGGACACCTTCCACTACCCCAGGTTGCTCCAAGCCCCATCCAGCCTGGCCTTGGACACTTCCAGGGATCCAGGGGCAGCCACAGGACAACCTGTGCCAGGGTGTCCCCGCCCTCCCAGCCAAGAATTCTGTGCTACATTCCGAAGGTCTTTCTAAACCAAGCTGGTAATGTTTTTCCCCTTCTGTTGTGTGTTCTCCCGCAGCCTCCCCTGATCCCCCCGCAGCAGCGCCGTGCGGGACTGGCCCTGCAGTGCCCGGCATGGCAGCGAGGTGACGGCGGCCGAGGATGACCCTGACCGAGCGGCTGCGCGCCAGGATCTCGGGGGCCTTCTACAGCCACGGGCTGCTCTGCGCCTCCTACCCCATCCCCATCATCCTCTTCACTGCCCTCTGCATCCTGGCCTGCTGGTGAGTCCCCACAGGGCTGTCTCTCCTGGCCTTCTCCTGGCAATGCTCTCTCTGCCAGGCCCACCCAGGATCGCTCTTTTATTTAAGCTTCGTGGGTTTGTGTCATCCCTTTCTATGGGACAAAAGAAACGGCAAGGGTGAAGTGTCCTCATCTGGTTTAAAAAGTAGAAACTAATGGAATAAGCGAGCTACAGTGGTAAATGAGATGTAAGCAACCCCCGAGCAGCTGGTGGTGGCCTCCAAAGCCATGAATTAAAAATGGGGAGAAGGAAAGCTGATCTTTGTGTCCACATCTGCCTGCCCTGCTCTCCTTGGAGTTTGCACTCTTCTGTTTCATCCTTGGCACACACGTGTGTTGTAAATTCCCTGCTCTCCGTGTGGACCCTTATCTAGATACAAGTTGGAACTGGATATAACCTCACTGAGAAGTGTCACTCGGGATGGGAATCATTGCCAGTGGGGTGAGCCAACCTTTGTGCTCAGGCCTGTGCACACATGTGCATATCCAGATTCTGTCTTTGAGTTTTAATTGCAAGTCTGTGTTGGTCAAAATACTCCCAATGTGAGGATCTGCTCCTCTGTGTTTGGAAAAGCTCTGCCTATGCTGACACAGCTGCAGGTTTTCCTCTGAGCTGTGATGGTAACACAGGCTGCTCTCACATCTCCGCTAAAGGATTAGCAGAGGGATTATTTCCATGTGTTGAAAACCCCCTGGGGTGGCTTCTCCTGGCTGGGACCCTTTGTAGTTGTGAGCAGCAGTCAGGGTGTTGCTTCCTGATTTTTCACTGCTCCACAGGAATCCTTGAAACTGTCAGGGACAGTTTTTTCCTCAGATCTCTTGCTCTGTAGAACATGAAGCTTCTACAGGGCCCAAGCAAGTGGATCCTACCTTTGCTTTGGATGAGATTCTAAGTATTCTCCTTTTGACTTCAGCTTTGCTGGGTGTATCTGTCCTGTGGCATCTTTTCACCTGAAAGCTGCACCCAGCAAAGCCAAACCAGAGTTTCATGTGTGTCCTGAGTCACTTGAGTCACCGTTTTACCTCATTCCTGCTTGGGAATGGCTTCCCAGAGCTGCCCGAGGCCTCAGGCTCCTCTTTCCAGCTCTCCTAGGTGCTTCTGCCCAGGGTAAATGCAGGATTGCAGGACAACTGCTGCAGGGTGGAATGTTCACTCACAGGTCTTGTGTTTTGGGAGGGATCAAAACAAAACCTCCATGCTTATTCCTCTTCCTTGATTCAGGATTTCCCATCCAGGAGGAATCTGGTGTGGGTCACCAGCAGCTGTCTTTGTTGTTGGGAACCTCGTGCCCACTGGGCCAGGCCTTGTACCTGGCCTGTCATTGTTCAGAGCAGGGGATTAGTGTTCCCATCACATCCCTGAGGCTCCAGACCAGGTGGTGTGTGGTAACTGTGCGTTTGTGCCAATGTCTGCATTCCCAAGTGCCAATATTTGAGGATTCTGCAGTGACTGCTTAGCTCCAGGCTGCAGAAAGTCGTCCAACACACCATCAGGTGTGAAGTGAAGAGTCTGTTTTCTTTGATGAGTTTCAGTAGCTCGTTAGCAAAGCAGATAATGACCCTGGGAGAGACAGGGGTTAGAAACATGGTGACACCCCTGGAGAGCAAGAGAACCTCGGCAAAAAACTGAGGTGTGGCTGAAGTGCTCGCTCTTTGGAAGCCATTTTTGGGGTGTTTCAGTTCCTGTTCTGCTCTGCATTAACTGCTGGTAACTGGGTGTTAACTCTGGCTGGAGAAGTGGCTTTGCTAATTAGGTCAGAACTGTTCTGGAGTGGGGCCCTTGTGCTGGTGATGGTGGGGTTGGCGGTGCCACAAACTTCATCTGTCTCCTGGAGGTTCACCTGTTTCCTGTAGTAGGAACAAATCCTTCCCTGTGAGGGTGGGCAGGTTCTGGCACAGGTTGCCCAGAGAAGCTGTGGCTGCCCCATCCCTGGGAGTGTTCAGGGCCAGGTTGGATGAGGCTTGGAGCAACCTGGGCTAGTGGAAGGTGTCCCTGCCCGTGGCAGGAGGTGGGACTGGATGCTCCTGAAGATCCCTTCCAGCCCAAACCATTCTGGGATCCCATGTGTCCTCATGGCAGAGGTGGCCCCTGGTATCCTGGATGGAATTAGGGAGTGCATTGCCAGGAGGTGAAGGAAGGTGACCTGGTGATCCTCCTCAGCCTCTGCTGTGGTTTTTTCCAAGCTGAGAAGGGAAGTGGTGCTGAAAGGGAGGACAAATCCATGCTTCCAAGGGGTTTGGGAAGAACTCCTTTTGGCCAGGTAGCTTTGCAGCTGCAGGCCACATGTTGATTCCTTTAAAACAAGAAATGAAACTAATTATATCCCCTTGCAGCAAGGCTGCATCCCAAGGATGTTGTATTTCTCCTTGGTTTCTACTACAGTTCAGGTGTTTTCTGGCCAGAGCTCAGTCCAGGAGCTGCTCTGTTGGAGTGGGGATGACACTGGCTGGTGGCCACACAGTGTCACATCTGTATTCTCCATGTGCTGAGGGCTCAGGGGTGGTTGTTGGCACCAATTTACTGCTGGAATTGAATGATTTGTGCCCTTGGAAAGCGCTCTTTTTTCCCAGGATGGAGCTCTCTCAGCTACTCCTCTGCAAAAACGAGTGAGAAATGAGCTGGAATTGGAAGAAGGAATCTGGTGGGGAAAAATCAAGGCCCAGCTTTGGGGTAGAAGCTCATTTAGGCACCTTTTCTGTGCAGCTTGGCTGGTTAGAGTCCTCAGCAGGTCAGTGTCTGACACCAGCACAGAGCAAGGAAGTCACAGAATCTTGGAGTCACTGAATCCTTAAGGTTGGAAAAGCCCTCTCAGACCATCGAGTCCAACCATCCCCCAGCACTGCCAAGGCCACCACTGACCATGTCCCCAAGTGCCACATCCACAGGGCTTTGAAACCCCTCCAGGGATGGGGATCCACCCCTGCCCTGGGCAGCCCGTTCCAATGTTGGACAACCCTTTCCATGAAGGAATTTCCCAATATCCCACCTCTCCTGTCCCTGTTCCCTGGGAGCAGAGCATGACCCTACTCCCTGTGTGAGTCCCTCATTTCTGAGCTTTGGCAGTAAAGGAAGGGTGGGAAAGACTTTGGGATAAACCCTGACACTCCTTCAGTGAGTGAATCTCTAATAAATGCCCAGGGCCATGGCAAGCCCCTGATGTTGCTCTTGCAGGACTCTGTGTATCAACATAACTTTGCAATTATTCCCGTGGTGAAAATTGAAATTGATTTTTTAGAGAATTAACACCTCTTTTTTTTCTATGTGTAGCTTGGAGTGCTTGTGCTGTAGACGATGACAACGGTGTCCAAATCCAACTAAAGATTAAAAATCAACTTAAATTTAAAATTTAATCATGTTAGCTATTGCTAAATAGTTAGTAGACCGTATTAAAAACACCTACAGTACAAATATTGCCTATAAATAATAGCAAATTTTATTAGCATTGTAATTGAGAGCGTGCTGGCTGCAAGTGCTGCCTCACTAAGTGCAAAGGAAATGCCCCAGAGTGAGCAGAGTGTGCTTTTCCCTTCATATTAAGCAGATTTTCGTGCCCAGCAGGGCTGTGAACACTGTTTGGCAGGAGGGGCTCTGCAGGTCAATGTTGTAGCAGGGATGTCTCTCTGTGAGGCAGCGTTGGCTTAAAAGGATAATAGTTTATCAAAGAAAGAAGGAAAGGGGGTTCATGGTCAAGCTGAACGCTGAGATGAGCGTCAATAATTGTTTTATGGAGGTGTTGAGTCAGTGCTCCCAGACCCTGCTCCGTGGCTTTGGGGCTCAGATCTGCTGGCACAACATTTAAAGGGCTCTGGAATGGACCTAAAACCTAAAGCTCTACACAGTCCCCTCGTTTCATGTTTCATTTGTGTTTGCTAAACCTGGTTTTTTCCCTGTGTTTCTCATTTTCTCCAGCACCCCATTCTGGGTTTTTACCTGTTGGCATTTCCACTCCTGCTCGTGGACTTGGAGTGTTGGACCACCACACGTTACACATCCACATTCCTTTCTGGTTCTCCCTGTGCTAATTAAGGAGAGATTCTTCTGTAATTATCTCTGCCTTCAGTGACTCTTCACTCTCCTGGCTGATGGGGCAGGATTGGGATGCTGGAGGGCTGCAGGAGGGCACAGGGGACTCCAGGAGGTGCACAGAGGATGGCAGCCAAGTTCATCTGCTCCTGTCCTGGAAAAGGAGAGATAAAATGTGGTAGGGAGTTTAACAGTTGATCCATATTAATTTGCTCTGCTCTGGAAAGACCCAACCTGCAATGCTGGGTTCCAAGAGCAGAAGGATGGGGGGCTGCTGGAGTGAGTGTAGAGGAGGGCATGGAGATGCTCCAGGGCTGGAGCCAGGCTGGGAGAGCTGGGGGGGTCACCTGGAGAAGAGAAGGGTCCAGGGACACCTGAGAGCCCCTT
>JAWWEE010000074.1:466951-479509 GCA_035221455.1 Xenops minutus | reverse complement strand
GCCAGAAGGTCCCCCCTGAGCCTCCTTTTCTCCAGGCTGAGCCCCCCCAGCTCCCTCAGCCCTTCCTGCTGCTCCAGCCCCTTCCCAGCTCCCTTCCCTTCCCTGCACACGTTCCAGCCCCTCCATATCTTCCACTGGGGACCCCAAAACTGCCCCCAGGATTGGCAGTGGGGCCTCAGCAGTGCTGACACAGTATTTGTGGTGCTCCATTTCCACTCCCTGGGTCAGGTGTTGACCCCCATGCTTGGGGTGTCAGCAGAGCACCGGGAGGTGCTTCCATAAGAGCAGTCACTCTCACTGATGTTCCTCACCGGGAACCCTCCTGTGTGCCCTGTCCCCTGATGTGCTGTCCCTCCTGTGTCCTTGCAGACCTGCTCTTCGGGCTCCCAGGGAAGTACAGTGGGGTGAACCTGTCCAACAGGAAGCGCGTGGTGTCCTACACCATCACCCTGGGGCTGCAGCGCTACGACTCCAGGTGAGGCAGCAGCAGCAGCCCAGCTGTTCGGAGCATCCCTTGTGCTTTTCTTGGAAAATGGACTGTTTTCTTCCCTGAGCATTGGCATGTTTTCCTTTAGTCTCAGTTTTCCTGGAGTTTAAAGTATTTTGGACCTTCTGAAGGAGCTGCTTTGGAGAGAAAACTCGCTGTGTTTTAAGGAAATGCAATTGCTTCTCAGTTCCTCTTTAAAAGTATTATTTTTACTATCCAGAGATGCCAGTGGGAGTTCCTGTGGCATCCAGGGCCCAGTGGGGCTGCTTTGACTCACTTCCCCATACACAAACTGGTTTGCTTCCCAGTAAGTGCTGATTCCACTGGTGAAAGCCTTCTGGCAAAGCCAGTATGGATTGAATGGAACTGAGGACTCAGTGCTGCACAGAATTCCCCAAGGGATTCGTGGGATGGAATTGACAGCACAGGAGTCCAGGCTTGCTCTGCAAGAGCCCTCAGCAACCAGGGCTGTCATATGGCACCTTCCCCAGCCATTTCTACATGAAATTCTGTGATTCAGTGCAAAGTCTGGGGGTGTTTGAGACCACGGCATGTTCTGTTCCCCAGGGCCCAAAGTTTGATTGATGAGCCCTTGTTTTAAATAGATTTGGAGAGTTTGAACAGCAAATCTTGGTAGGAATCAAGGATTGTGAGGTTTGGTCCACCAAGGAACAGGCTCAGGAGTGAGACTTGAGAGAACAACACCTTGTTAGTGCAAGTGTGTCTATGGAGCTGCTTCCTCCTGAGCTGTTGGAATTGTGTGCTGGTTTTTGGGGGCAGTGTGAGGGACCTGCTCTGCTGCTGTCCCCGCAGGTTCCTGAGCAGCCTCCGCTCCCGCCTGAAGCTGCTGCACCCCAGCCCCAACTGCTCCCTGCGGGAGGAGAGCGTGGTCCACGTGCACTTCAAGGAGGAGATCGGCATCGCCGAGCTCATCCCGCTCGTCACCACCTACATCATCCTCTTCGCATACATCTACTTCTCCACACGTAGGTTGGGGGCATTTCAGGCTGGGGGGCAGCCTGAACTGTGTGAGGGATTGAGCTGCAGGGCCCTCACAAGAGATTCCTGTCCTCGGAGCAACCTGGGATAGTGGAAGGTGTCCCTGCCCATGGAAAGGGGTTGGAACAAGATAATCCTTAAGGTCCCTCCCAACCCAACCCATTCCATGATTCTGTGATATCTTCTGAGGGGTCTTCTATCCTAGGCAGCTTTAAATGCCATAGGAATGAGTTTTCTCCCAGTTTATTCCATCTATTGTCAGACAGATCAGATCCATGTTTTGAGCTGGTGGGTTTAGACCTCTCTGGCCACATTTCAGTTCTTTTTTCACCCCTCAGTACTACACTGGGCCTAGTTGGAGCTGTAAACCAGCATTGTCCTGTGTCCCAGCCATGTACTGGGATGCTCTGGGAGCTGCATTCCAGACCCTGACACTGAACTCCCTCCCTTGTGTGCTGTGGGGGGCTCAGTTCCCTCCTGAAGTCACTCAGGATAAGGATCCCTTGTCCATTTGTGTTCCTGGCCTTGGCTGTTCCCTGGTGACCCGGGCTCTGTTTTCCAGGGAAGATCGACATGGTGAAGTCCAAGTGGGGCCTGGCGCTGGCCGCGGTGGTGACGGTGCTCAGCTCCCTGCTCATGTCCGTGGGGCTCTGCACTCTCTTCGGCCTCACACCCACGCTCAACGGAGGGTACGTGCAGCCCCTCTTCCGGGGGAAGGAGGTGGAATCCTCTGGAACCAGCTCTTCAGTGCTCCTGTGATATTATTCACACACTGCTCTGGGATATTGGGAAGGAATTCCTGCCTGTGCAGGGGGGCAGGCCCTGGCACAGGGTGCCCAGAGAAGCTGTGGCTGCCCCATCCCTGGAAGTGCCCAAGGCCAGGTTGGACAAGGCTTGGAGCCACCTGGGCTCGTGGAAGGTGTCCCTGCCCGTGGCAAGGGGTGGACTGGATGATCCTGAAGGATCCTTCCAAACCATTCTGGGATTCTGTGATTCACTGCCTGCACAGCTGGACAGGAGGCGAAGGGACCGAAGTGTTGCATGAATGTTAGAGCTAAAATGTGTCTGGGATACCTGGAGAAGGGTGTGTGGAGTTTGGGTTTGGGGGTTTTTGGTAATCCTGCTTTCAGTGGAGCTCTTGCTGGTCCAGCTTGTGTTAGTCAAGGAAGCCCTTGGGATGAAGGCACTGGGTCAGCAGCAGTTCCAGCCAGGTGTTTTCCCTGGCTGGGGCTGTGAGGAACAGGCTGCTGACCACATCTGGGTGCAGGTGTTGTTGGAGCCTGTGGGCCAACACAAACATCATGTGGGGAGGTCACGGCAGGTGAAGGCAGGGAGCAGGAGTGCTCTCCCAAAACCCTGTTCTTCACCTGTCTGAGCTGTCAGGGATGTGTCAGGGATGTTGTGCACACACATTCTCCTTGGATCCCTTCAAATCCACCACTCCCACAGGGAAGCTTTAGGATTTTTGTTTAGCAGGAGGGGAACGAGGAGATTTACTGTCTCCCAAGTTCTGTCACAGAACAGCTTCTCTTGGATCCAGGCTGAGCAGTTCAAAAGAAAGGACAAAATCTGGGGGGGAGAGGAAGAGTTGAAGAAATTCCTGGTGGTGCCCCTGGGCGGTCTTTTCTGGGTGCATGTATTCCAAGGGATAAAACACCAATGCAGGGTGTTTGCCTGGCTCTCCCTGGCAGAGTTTAGGTTCTTGCACAAAGCACCTGCACAGTTGGGCTGTTCTGGTGTTGTGCCTGCAGAGCACAGCTCCACCCCTGCAGCTGTGTCCTCCCAGCTGGGAAGGCCCTTCACTGCCCGGGCTGGGATCACTCAGGAGCCACCCGGGCTGGAGCTTTGACCCATGGAGTGTCTGAGCCAGGCCCTGCCTCTGCTCCTCACCTGGGAATTCAGTGGGAAATCTGTGTTTGGTGTGGTGCTGAGCTGTGGTTTATCAGATGGTCCCTGTGGGAGGTGGGACATGCTCCCTACTCTCCTCCCTGATGACTAATTACCCCCAAGTCCATTACAGTGTTAGGTCCATCTCTCTATTTACACCTCATTGTACCAGGTGTACAGAGGTTCCCTGGAGAGGGAAGCTCTCTCTCCCACCCTGGGAAGCACCAACCCCAATGTAGTTGTGCTCCACAATGGCCATTTACCAGAAATTCCTGCAGCTTTGTAAAGATGGGGATCTCTCTCCAAAGCAGATGAAGCACAAACCCTTTCCCTCATCACAGAGTGGCCCTGGGAGAAGGGATTTGGCACTGGGTGGTGTCTCCTCACCTGGGTTCCAGAGTGTGTGTTTGCTGCTTCACCTGCCTTTCCCTTCCTTTTCACTGTGGATCTGCTCCTCAGCTCTGCTTCTGTTCCCTCCAGGGAGATCTTTCCGTACCTGGTGGTGGTGATTGGCCTGGAGAACGTGCTGGTCCTCACCAAATCCGTTGTCTCCACACCTGTGGACCTGGAAGTGAAGCTCCGGATTGCCCAAGGTGGGACCCTGCTCTGGGAGACTCCAGGGAGGGAGAACTGGGGAGTCCCAAGGACAGGGAGAGGGAGAATGTTCTAATACTGGTCTGTGGAGGAAACAAGGTGAATTGTTCCTCTTTTTTTCCTGTTTTTAATTCCAAGAACTAATATAACCCTGTCACTGTGGGCACTGCTTTTTGGGATGTTGACTGAAACATGGCTAAGTAAGTTTAAAAAATGATTAGTAAGGGAGAGCTGGATCTCATGGTGTAGGTATGGAGCACCTTATCCTCATGTCAGGGGTATCCTGAGTGCAATCCACAGGTGGCACAGAATTCTCCTGAATTGTGACAAAGTTGTCTTTTCCATTCTTCCAACACTCTGTGCCTGAGTAAGGATTTGAGTGCTCAAAGCATGGATAAATGAAGTTTGCAAACTTCAAAGCTGTTTCTAACCATCAGGAAGAAGAGATTCCAGAGTGATGCCCAGGAAAGTCTCCCTAGTTTTAAAAACACAGGTGGTTTGTACCCCAGATGGAAACCAGGCCCCAAAACCTCAGTGGGCCTTTGCACTTCGGAATTTTAGCCTGAAAGGACTTTTTTGCCTATTCTCTGTAGTTCTAAAGCAGGGAAATGCAGATCCCTTTGCTGTGCTTGTGTCTGGCACCAGTGCAGAGGCTCCTTTGACCTGTCCTCGCCTCTTCCTCCAGGGCTGAGCAACGAGAGCTGGTCCATCATGAAGAACATGGCGACGGAGCTCGGCATCATCCTCATCGGGTATTTCACCCTGGTCCCGGCCATCCAGGTGAGTGTGAGGGCATCCAGGTGAGGGCAGGACAGAGGCCTGAGGCACAAAGTCATGGAATTGTTTGGAAAAGCCCCATAGACCATCGAATCCAACCGTTCCCCAGCACTTCCAAGGCCACCACTGGCCACATCCCCAGGCGCTGCCCCAGAATCCTGTTCCCATTTCCCACTGCCCTGTTCTCTTGGCAGTGTCCTGTTTCCCTGTCCAGTCTTCCTGTTCTCCTGTCCCCCTACCCTGTTTTCCTGGTCCATGTGGCCGTGGGTGGTCCTGAGGCACACAGTTCGTGGCTGAAAAGAGCAAAGAATGACAGTCTGAGTCAAACACACTTGCATTCTCACATGGACTTTTCCAGCCCTAAACCCTGAGCCATTACAGAGGTGGATAGCAGGGTTTGTCAGTAAAGCACCCAGGCCTGGGCTCTGGGCAAAGGTTTGCTGAGGCTGGAATTGGAGCTGATCCCTGTCTCCCTTCCACAGGAGTTCTGCCTCTTTGCTGTGGTTGGCCTGGTGTCCGACTTCTTCCTGCAGATGTTCTTCTTCACCACGGTGCTGTCCATCGACATCCGCCGCATGGAGGTGGGGAAGGGACAGGGGCTGCCTTGGCCTTTCCTTCCCTGCTGCACTGGGGTCTGGAGGGAGCACAGCCAGGCATTTGCACTCTCTAAATGGAAAAAAACCCCACAGAATCAGGGAATCATGGAATCATTAAGGTTGGAAAAGACCTTTAAGATCATCAAGTCAAACTGTCAACCAGCACCACCACCATGGTCACTACTACCTCATGTCCCCAAGTGCCACATCCACATGGCTTGTAAATCCCTCCAGGGATGGAGACTCCAGCCTGTGCCAGGGCTAGATAGTCCTTTCCAGGAAAGAATTTTCCTAATATCTCATCTAAACCTCCCCTGGCACAATTTGAGGCTGTTTTCTCTGATCCTGAGGCCCTGAGCTGTTAAAAATCTCAGGGCTGTACTGGCTTAGTTACACACACAGGGACTGGGAACAGGACACTTGAGGGAATGAGATACCCTGAGGAAGGACATGGAGGTGTTGGAGCGAGTCCAGAGGGGGCACCAGGATGATCAGAGGGATGGAGCAGCTCTGCTGCGAGGAAAGGCTGAGGGAGTTGGGATTGTTCAGCCTGGAAAGGATAAGCTTCAGGGTGTCCTCATTGTTGCCTTTCACTGCCTGAAGGAGCTGATAGGAAAGATGGAGTGAGAGTATCGGCAAGGGCCTGGAGTGACAAGACAAGGGGAAATGGCTTCAAACTGCCAGAGGACAGGATTAAATGGGATACTGGGAAGGAATTCTCAGCTGTGAGGGTGGGGAAGCCCTGGCACAGGGTGCCCAGAGAAGCTGTGGCTGCCCCTTCCCTGGAAGTGTCCAAGGCCAGGTTGGATGGGGCTTGGAGCAACCTGGGCTAGTGGAAGGTGAGGGTGGAAAGGGATGAGCTTCGAGGTCACTTCCAACCCAAACTATTCTGGGATTCTGTGACTCTGTAAATGTGCTGATTTGGGGCAAATGGGCTGGAAGGCGGCACGATCACACCGTGACCATGGCTGGGGGAGGCACAGACATTCCCCCCAAGGACCTCCCCCACTGGCGTGCCCTCTCTGCTCACTGGGGTTCCCTCTCTCTCCCAGCTGGCCGACCTGAACCGGCGGGTGCCCCCCGAGTCGTGCCTGCCGCCGGGGAAGGCGCCGTGCCGCGCCCGCCCGCCCGCCGTGCGCCCCGCGAGCCCGCACACCATCACCCTGCAGCCCTCGTCCCTGCGCAACCTGCGCCTGCCCAAGCGCCTCCGCGTCATCTACTTCTTCGCCCGCACCCGCCTGGCCCAGCGCCTCATCATGGTATGGCAAGGCATGGCCCGGGGGACATGCCAGCACTGCCCTGTGCCCTGTCCCTCTGCCAGTCCCCTGCTGCCCCACGGCCACTACACAACAGTCTGCTCTCTGTAAGCAGGTTTTCAAGACTCTGTCTTGAGATGACTCTTACGAGCAGGAATTGTGGTTTGTTCCTGCAGATCATGTGGGGTAAAGACATTCAGGAGACGTTTTGCTGCATGAAGGACTTAAGGCTTTGCCTTTCGCGTGTGTGTCCACAGTGGTTACACCACTGACTGCCCCTGCTTAGCCCCCTGTTTCTGTTTTGGATGTTTCTAACGGAATTAGGGGAATCTGTGTGTTCCCAGTCAGCCAACACTGGCAGTTTCAGCTAAACCCCCCTTCCTCCCAGTCCTGGAGCTGCTGCCATGGGTCCTGCACAACTGAGGGCCCAGAACCCCAAACTGAGCCATTCCAACCCTGTTTGGGGGTGTCATGTGCTTGTCCCTGCTCCCAGCATGGAGTTCCCTCCCTGCTGTGTGTTTTTGGGGGAGAACTGGGGTTCTGACCATCACACAGATCAGCAAAAGTGGCGTCCAGGTTCTGTGTGTGCTGGGAGCACTCGCAGTTCCTGGGAGGGTCAGTGCTGGAGCTCTGCTCCAGTAGGGTGTGGGTGTCCCTGTGGCTGGGGTGCTGCGGGTCAGCTCACACAGGGCACGGGGTGGTGGCACTAAGGGACTCGTGTCTCTGCTCATCCTGCACAGGCTGGGACGGTGATCTGGATCGGAATCCTGGTGTACACGGACCCCGCCGGCCTCCGCACCTACCTCACATCACAGGTCACCGAGCAGAGCCCCCTGGGAGAGGCGGGTCTGCCCCCCATGCCTGTTCCTGGGGGGGTCCTGCCTGCCGGGGACCCCAAGATCGACCTCTCAGTGTTCCCATCGGAGCCGATCCAGCTGCTGGAAAACCAGACGCAGCAGAGGGAGCAGCAGCCGGGGCTGCAGTCCAACCAGCCCCCCTGGGCCCAGGGAACAGAGGGCAAAGGCAACGGGCAGGGGGAGCTGGGCACGGAGGCAGAGGTCACCTGGGGAGCAGAGGATGAGGAGATCTGGAGGAAGCTTTCCTTCAGGCACTGGCCAGCCCTCTTCAGCTACTACAACATCACCCTGGCCAAGAGGCAAGTGGGCTGGAGTGTCACAGGCACTGGGACTGGGGGATTGACCCCAAGGGTTGATCTTTCTTCTGTCCTTCATCCTCCTGGGTCACATAAGCTGGTTCCACAGGGCTCACTCCACATGTGTTCAGGAGGAGCTCTGAGCTGGTCCTGGGTGGACAGAGCTCCCAAACTCTCCAGGGCTGTTCCTCTGGGAATCAGGGTTGTTTCTCTCCATGCTCTCAGGTGCTTTATGTGCTTGGGGCCTTCCTAGACCCTGGAGGTGAAGTTTTGAATTTTGTAAAACAATAAAAGAAGGCTCAGGGGGGAACTTCTGGCTCTGCAACTCCCTGCCAGAAGGGGGGAGCCAGCAGGGTTCGGGCTCTGCTCCCAGGGAAGAGGGACAGGAGGAGAGGAAATGGGCTCAGGCTGGGACAGGGGAGGTTCAGCTTGGACATCAAGAAGAGTTTCTTCATGGAAAGGGCTGTCAGGCATTGGAACTGCCCAGGGAAGGGGTGGAGTGCCCATGCCTGGAGGGGTTTAAAAGTCATGTGGATGTGGCACTTGGGGACAGTGCTGGGGGATGGTTGGACTCGATGGTCTCAGTGATCCTGTGATTCCAAAATCTGATCACCTGTACGTGGTGTGGATGGTACATGTGAGGAAGAGATCTGAGCTGAAGAACCTTGGTGAGATCTCCTGCTCTGCAGCACACAGAAAACTTCACCAGATCATTGTATCTGTACTTAAATCCATGAAATCCATTTGATCTCATCAGGAGTTCATTCCACTGTTGGCTCTTTGAAGGGTTAAGGCCTGGGAAATACCTTTAGAGAAGAATATTTTCAGGGAGATCTTTAGAATACCTGGAATTCCTGACTGGAAGACCGAGACTTGCCCTGGCTGCCTGCCTGGTCACCCAGCAGGATTCCTGTGTCCCCTGTGTCTGTTGTTCCTGAGCTGTTCTCCTCTCTCCACCCCTTCAGGTACATCAGCATCCTGCCAGCCATCCCGGTCACGCTGTACCTGAACCCACAGGAGGCCTTGGAGGTGCGGCATCCCCAGGAGGCCTCGCGCTACCACCCCTTCCTGGCTGCCAGCAGAGGGAATGCAGACCCTGGAGCTCAGCCCGACCACACTGCCAAGCTCCAGGGTCACCAGGATGTCACCCTTTACAAGTAAGATGTCCTTGTCACAGCCTTCTGACTCTCCTCAACTCCAGGGGGACTCCGGGGCTGGTTTGGGCTGGTTCTCCTGCTGGGAGATCAAAAAATACCCATAAAGCTTCAGTGCCAACACCTGGCATGGTCGGGATGCTCTGGTGCAAAGTTAAAGTAACCTCTCCTGGCAATTTTCCATCAGCTGAGGGCAGGAATGGGCTGTGCATCCAGGCTGTTGGTGCTTATGATGCAGGACAGGGTCTGTCACTGGGTAACTGGGACAGGAGATCGATTTTGGAGATAAATGTCATGATTTCATGGAATCACAGAATGGTTTGGGTGGGAAAGGACCTCAAAGCTCGTCCAATGCCACCCCTTGCCATGGGCAGGGACCCCTTCTGCTATCCCAGGTTGCTCCAAGCCCTGTCCAACCTGGCCTTGGACACTTGCAGGGATGGGGCAGCCACCACCTGGATATCATTTGATAATGACTTTTTGGGTGTTAACTCTGGTGCAAGGAGCTTCCACCCTCCGAAGAGGACAGCTCAGCTCCCTGCCTCAGTCTGCAGGTGCTCAGCACACTTTGGATTATCCCAATCCCCATCCAGTGTTTTCTTAAGTCTTAGTTGCATTCTACTTTCCTTACTGAAAAGCCTCAAAATCTTATTGAAATTGTCATTTACCCATTCATAACCCCTTTTATTTCCAACAAATCTCTGTAATTTGTTGAAAATCTTTCTCAGCTGAGACATTTAGACCAGCACACATGTAGTCCTGGTGCAGGATTTTTCAGATCTGTCCTCGGACTTAAAATTGGACCTTTCATCTCTTTTCTCTGACCCTGTCCTTGTGTCTGTGTGTCCCTCAGAGTGGCTGCTCTGGGTTTGGCCTCAGGCATCATTCTGGTGCTGCTGCTCTTCTGCCTGTACCGGGTGTTCTGCCCCAAGAACTACGGGCAGAACGGGCACGGCCGGAGGAAGAGGGGGGACCTGCCCTGCGACGACTATGGATACTCGCCCCCCGAGACCGAGATTGTGCCCCTGGTCCTCAGGGGCCACCTCATGGTACGTCACATTTATATGGAAACAGGTCTGTGAAAGGAGATTGTGGCATGAAATTCCTGCAGCACTTCCCCATCTCCTTCTGGGACTTGCTCTGAGCTTTCTGCACTTCCCCATATTGCCTCATTCAGCCTGGCCTTGGACACTTCCAGGGATGTCCATGTCCTCTTGTCCCTCAGTTCCTAAACCAGCCAGTTTTGACATAAAACCTATCATCCCTGCAGTTCCTCAGCCACACAAGGCTGTGGTCAGGATCCAGAGCCACACTCAGCCATTTGTCCTTCCTTCCTTGCCAGGACATCGAGTGCCTGGCCAGTGACGGGATGCTCCTGGTCAGCTGCTGCCTGGTGGGGCAGATCCGTGTGTGGGATGCGCAGACGGGAGACTGCCTCACTGTCATCCCCAAACCCAGGTATGGAGCACGGAGCCCCCTGCCCAGTCCTTGGATCCCTCTGCTGAGGGAGGAACCTGGCAGTGGGATGGGACTGAGCTTTATCCCCGTTTCAGGATGCGGAGGGACAGCAGCGGCATCTTTGACTACCAGGAATGCTGGGATCACAGCCCGGATGGGAAGAACGGGCTGGAGGACTCCTTTGAGAACAGTCACCAGCTGAAGAGGCTGCTGGGCCCCCCCCAGCCCCCGCTGTTCTGCGACCAGCCCGACCTCACATCCCTCATCGACACCAACTTCTCGGAGCAGGTGAAGGCGGCCGAGTCGGAGCCGCGGCTCCGGGCCGTGAGCGGCCGCCACAAGGACACGGGCTATGACTTCAGCAGCCTGGTCGGCAAGGTGTACGAGGAGCACGGCAGCTCGGGCTGCAGGAACATGAACTTCCCGGGGCTCTCAGCCCCGCACGGCCCCGCCGGGCTCTGCGGGAGCAGCGGCCGCGCCCCGGGCTGTGGCTCCGACGAGGGCGGGTGCGGCGGCCGCCGGCGGAGCCTTGGGGACCGCAGCCTGGGGGATGAGTCCTGCGCGGGGTGTGAGAAATCCTCACCCCTCCCATCCTGGGGAGGGGACCTGGAGAGCTCCGTCTGGAGCCTGGACCTGCAGGGGAACCTGATCGTGGCCGGACGGAGCAACGGGAAACTGGAGGTGAGGAGCGGGGCTGCGGTGATGGGAAGGTGGAGGGGAGGAGCAGGGACACAGTCACGGGAGGGTGGAGGGGAGGAGCAGGGCTGGAGTAAGAGAGGAAACTGGAGGTCGAGCAGCTCCAGGGACAGACCACAGGGAGCTGTGTCAGATCCCAGCTCCCTCGGTGTGTGCTGCCCCTCTGGTCAGTGTCCCCACAGTGACCTCTCCTCCTCCAGGTCTGGGATGCCATTGAGGGGACCCTCCACAGCAGCAACGAGGAAGGACAGTCTGGAATCACGGCCCTTGTCTTCCTCAACAACAGGTAATTCCTTGGGTAGGGGCTGCCAGGGGTGATCCATGGCAGCTCCAGGCTCAGCTGGGAAGTCTCTTTCTTGGAATCATGGAATATTTTAAGCTGGGAGAGACCCACAGAGATCATCCAGTCCAACTCCTGGCCCTGCACAGCCACCTCAACAATCCCACCCTGTCCCTGTCCCATTGTCCAAACCGTCCTGGAGTTCTGGCAGCCTTGGGGCCATGCCCACTGCTCTGGGCAGCCTATTCAGTGCCCACCACCCTCTGGGGGAAGAACCTTTTCCTGAAATCCAACCTTACATCCAGCCAAATTCTTCCCTGTGTCCACCTCTCACCAGCTGTCCTGGTCCAGGTCTGCTCCAGCAGCCACTTCTTCATTCTTCAGTCTTCCCAGTAGCAGAATATCTGAGGGGTTTGGGGCTGGGAGACCTTTGGGTGACTGGTTTCTGTGGCTGCAATTCCAGAGGCTCTGCCATGGGGCAGTTTATTCTGAGCTCTGTAATCTCCCATCCCTGTCCTGTGCAGTTCCTCCCGGGAGTGGGTGGTCCATGCTGTGCCCGGGGTGCCTGGTTTGGGGGCTGGCAGAGGGGCCTCTCCTCACGCCCCGTTTCTCCTCAGGATCGTGGCTGCCCGGTTGAACGGCTCCTTGGATTTCTTCTCACTGGAGACACACACAGCCCTGAATCACCTGCAGTTCCGAGGTGAGCTGGGGTGGGAGTGTCTGCACTGCCCGGGGCTCCTCCCTCTTCCTCCTCCCATCCCTCCTCGGACCTGAGTCTTCCTCACACCCTCTTCAGCTTTGGCAGTAAGAGAACACTCCATGCTGCCATGTGCTGAGCCAAGTGAGGGGTTCTGTGAGAGGTCCCTGTGCAAGGAGTCCACCCCCATGCTGGTTTTCCCTAGGGCATGGGCCTGGAGGCTCCATCGTGCTTCCAGGGTCAGCTCTGCCCTTACCTCCATCCTCTCCCACTTATTTCTCTCAGTTTTCACTCATTCCCACCCCAGGGCCTCGGCACAGCCACAGGTTGGGAGGGTAACTGGTCTGAGCACTGAGATTCCTTTGGCTCTGGAGGGGATGATTTAGATGGGAAGCAATTCTTCCCTGTGAGGGTGGGCAGGCCCTGGCACAGGTTGTCCAGAGCAGATGTGGCTGCCCCTGGATCCCTGGAAGTGTCCAAGGCCAGGTTGGACAGGGCTTGGAGCAACCTGGGCTAGTGGAAGG
>JAWWEE010000074.1:442283-453702 GCA_035221455.1 Xenops minutus | reverse complement strand
GCACAGCCCTGCCTCCTCCCAGCCTATGGGGCACAGCCCTGCCTCCCCCCAGCCCAGGGGGCACAGCCCTGCCTCCCCCAGCCCAGGGGGCACAGCCCTGCCTGCCCCAGCCCAGGGGGCACAGCCCTGCCTGCCCCAGCCCAGGCCTCACCTTCGCTCAGGCTGGGGGTGGGCAGTGCA
Organism: Xenops minutus; assembly: GCA_035221455.1. Lineage (NCBI taxonomy): Eukaryota > Metazoa > Chordata > Aves > Passeriformes > Furnariidae > Xenops > Xenops minutus. The sequence goes on along the minus strand of JAWWEE010000074.1, from coordinate 453,522 downwards.
GCCCGGACCTGCTCCAGGGGCCCGCCGAGCAGGCGCAGGTTGCCCAGGTGCAGGTTCATGGCGCGGTGCAGCTCCGTGTTGGTGAAACTGGCCTTCTCGTGCAGCTCCAGGTACTTGGAGCACTCCTTGCTCACCTCAGCCAGCCCTGGGGGGGACCCTGGCGCTGGAGGGACCTTCCCCAGCAGCTCCTGCAGCTTCTGCTCCTGAGCCTCGTCCTCCTCCAGCAGGTCCCGGATCTCCTTCAGCGACGCCTCCACGTCCGTGAAGACCCCGGAGAGCACTAGGGGGACACATGGGAGCTGGGGAGGGGCTGGGACACATCCTGCCTGCTCTGGGCCTGGAGCCAGGCATGGACATGGCATTCTGGGAATAAACCTGGGTCTGGTCTCCTGGACACCCACCCTTTCAGGGTCACACCCCTCCCATCCAACAGGGAAAACACTTTGGGACTCAGGAATTTATACTAGCACAGGAGCAGCCATGGGTGTGGCCCTTCCCAACACCCAGCCGTGCCCCCCAGCCCTGGGCAGGGAGCAGTGGTGCCCCCAGTGCCCCCGGGGGTCCCACTCCCTCACCCTGCATGGACTGGACGAGGTTGCGGACGGTGTCGGGGCGCACACTGAGCGCAGCACATTTCTACATAAGCACGGGCGGGATGTGGTTGTACATGTCCAGGTTGTCCACAGTCTCAGGGTCCAGCTGCATGGAGTCCATGAACTGGCTGTGGGACAGAGAGGGGCCCCTCAGGGGTGGCCATGTGCCCCCTCCCAAAACTCTGGGACCACCAGGACTTGGGGGGGTGGAAGGGCCAGGCCCCACCAGTCCCACTCACGTACTCCAGCACTTCGTTCTTGGCCTCGATCTTGGCCATCACATCCCGCAGCAGTTTGGCCTTTTCCTCACTGTGACAGGACAAAACATCCCATGAGAGCAAGGAAACCTCTGCCAGGATTCCTGAGTCCCCTGAGCTCCAGTGGCCCTGGGGAACTGGCTGGAGCCCTGTCCAGCTGTGGCTGTGGCTTTGGTCCCCTCCAGCTCCTCCTGTCTGTGAAGCCCAAGTTGGGACAAGGGGTCCTTGCTGGGATCCACACCTCCATCCCATCCCATCCCATCCCATCCCACTCTGGACACACCTGTACAGGGACGAGGCCTCGTGGGCAGCCATGGGCACCAGCTTGGCAAAGATGTCGGGGCCAGTGACCGCAGGGTCCGTGGGGTTCACGGGCAGAGCCTTCACCAGGGGGGCACCTGCAGGACACAGCCCAGCTGGGGTCGTTCCCAAACAGATCCTCCCCCTCAGTCCCAGCAGATCCCTGTCCCTGGGGGTCCCAGAGCCCCCTGGGTGTGTCCCACTGCCCACCTTTGACGGACTGCAGGGTGTCCAGTGCAGGCACGGCCTCGTGGTAGATGAAGTCGTTATCCTTCTTGGCTGAATTGTACCTGGAATTGGGAAGTGATGCTGTGTCAGGAGGAGCAGACAGCATTCCTGGCTCCCCAAGCTCACTCCCACTGGGATCAGCCCCCTTGGTCTCCCAGGATCACTCCAGCATTCCCAGAGCAGCTGTTCATCCCCAGAGCCTGGGGCAGTGCCAGGTTCTGCATTAGGGGCATCAGGGACACTTCCCAGCCTTCCCATCCAACATTCCCAACCCCTGGAGAAGGACAGAAACACCACCCTGAGATGCCCCATCCACACTCACTTCCCACCAATCACATCCATGGTGAACCTCAGGGCTTCCTGCACAGTTTCAGGCTGACCCTGTGGAATTGAGAGTAGGAATCACTGTCTAAGCGTTCCCAGAGCCTCCCAGGCACCTCCCACCGTGCTCCAGATGGGAACAGAGAGGCCTAGAGCCTCTTAAACCCATCCCAATCCTCCCCTTCCCAGTCTGACAGCCCAGAGCCCAGTCCTGGAGTGGGAAACCCCCAATCCCTGCTCCCAGGAACACACCTTTGCCAGCTTGATGGCTTCATTGAGCTTATCCAGAGCACTCTGGAAGTAGATGACCTGTGTAGAGAACAGGAATTGGGGTCAGCACAGACATCCATGTCCCTGCTCTGCACAGGACACCAGTCCCTGAGGGCCAAAGCTTCCCAGGGCTTTCCCAGAGCTCCCAGACACTGGCAGGACACAGGACATGGGCAACACACTGAGGGATGCCCAGTGTGCCAACCTCAACCCCCTTCCCAGGACCACAGTCCAGAGCCTGGAGCAAATGAAATGGGATGACATGGCCCTGCTTACCCTTTCCCCAAACTTCTGCTGCTCCTCGGCCTGCTTCCCCATGTGCAGCTGCAAGAAAACAGGGTGATCAGAACTCTGTAACTCCAGGGAGAGCTCTGGGAGGGGCAGGAAACACCCAGAGAACAGCCTAAGGTGGGATGGGAGCACAGGGAGAGCCCCCCCAGATCCTGTCCTACTTACATGGGCCACAGCAGCAAAATAGTAGATTTTCATCTGAACTAGCTTCTTCCAGTCCTTCTGGATCTTCCCCAGCAGCGAGGCTGTCTCTGAGTTCTCCAGTGCCCTGCAGGCCTCCTTGTAGTAATCCACCACCTGTGGAGAGGGACAGGGCTGGGGGGAACCCAGGAACACACACCCAGTGTGGGGACCAGTCCTGGGATTTGGATCACCCAGAAAAATGGTCAGTGGGGAACTCAGGGATGTGTCTGGGATCAGAGCCAGGGTCTGGTGACATCACTGGGACACCTGTCCCCAGTCCAGGCTGCTGCAAGCCCCATCCAGCCTGGCCTTGGACACTTCCACGGCTTCTCTGGAAAATCCATTCCAGTCCCTCACCACCATCACAGCAAAGTTCTTCCCAAAATCCCACTCCAACCTCCTCTCTGGAAGTGGGAAGCCATTCCCTGTGTCCTGTCACTCCAGTCCCTCTCCCTGGATTGTGCTGGGAGCAGCTCCTGGAGCTCACCTGGGCACTGATCCGGGCCACGAGGAAGCTCTTCCTGTTGTCCAGCATGGACTTCTCCAGGAGACACTCCTGTGCCTGGCCCTGTCAGGGACAAGAGGGGAATGTCCAATGTCCCCAACCCTTGGGACACCCCTGATCCCCAGCAGAACCCACCAGCTCCAGCCCTTTTCCGAGAGATCAGAGGCACAGGGAATATCAGTCCCAAGGTGCCCAGAGAACCCAGGAATGTCACAGAGCCTTCCCTGACTCCCACTGCCCCCCAGAACCTCCTTTCCATCCCAAAGGAAGCCCAGATCCCATAGACAACTCCCCATGGGACACCAGAGTCCCGTCTCCCTGGATCCCCAGGGAACATCCCCCCTACAGACACAGCTCAAGGTGTCCCATTGTGCCCAGTGCCCCCAGTTCCCACCAGCATGAGGTTGATGTTGAGGCTGAGGATCTGGTGGCTCATGTCGACACTGTAGGAATGTGGGAAGTGATCGCGCAGGTAGGTGAAGGCACCGGCAGCACATTGGAAGTGGGTGCAGGAAACCTTCATGCCCTGAGGGGATGGAATTGTTAGGGTTGGAAAAGTCTTCTCAGGCCATGGAGTTCACCCATCCCCTGGCACTGCCAAGGCCACCACTGACCATGTCCCCAAGTGCCACATCCACAGAGCTTTTTAACCCCTCCAGGGATGGGGATCCACCCCTGTCCAGGAAGGCTTTTTCCCAATATCCAATCTAAACCTCCCCTGGTGCAACCTGAGGCCATTTTCCCTCCTCCTATCCTTTGTTCCCTGGGAACAGATCCCGACTCCCCCTTGGCTCCACTGTCCTGTGCCTCTGAGGACCCTCCTGAGCCCCCTTGTCCCTCAGTCCCTCCTGGTGCTCCAGCCCTTCCCCAGCTCTGTTCCCTTCCCTGGATACGCTCCAGCCCCTCCACGTCTGGCTCCTGGTGACCCCAAAGCTGCCCCCAGGATTCCAGGTGTGTCCTCCCAGTTTCCAGCATAGGGAAAGCCCCTTCCCTGTCACACCCCCATGTCCAGGTGCTCCCCGTTCCCCCATTACCTCCTCGGACACTCTCTTGTCCATGGCTCCCAGCATGGAATGCAGTGCTCCTGTGGGGACAGGCCAGGGCTCAGCAGGGAAGGGACCCCCTGACATCCCCAGGATCGGGGCCTTGGAGCAGGGAGGAATGCTGGTTCCCAAACCCACAGGAATGTGGGAGCAGGCGGGTCCCAGCCAGGAGGGGTCTCAGGTGGGGAGGGGTCCCGGGGGTCCTGGCCCTCACCCAGGTTGTAGAGGACACAGGCCTGCTCGTACTTGATGTCCTCGTGCGTCACTGCCTTCCCCGAGAAGATCTCGGTCCTGAGGGGAACAGGGGTTAGAGCAGAGGCAGCACCCAGGGATTCCTCCAGCAGGAGGATTTGTTGGGGGCCCTTCTCCCCAAGGGTCCCTGGGATCCCCCTGTGCAGGACACTGCCCCCCAAAGGCTCCCTGGGATCCCCCTGTGCAGGACACTGCCCCCCAAAGGTCCCCTGGGATCCCCCCACTCCACCCTGGGGCAGGACACTGATCCCTGAAGGGTCCCCAGCACCCTCCTGTGCCAGGACCTCATTCTCCAAAGGGTCCTTGGGATCCCCCTGTGTCATCTCAGGACAGGACCAAGTGGTGCCCAGGACCGCCCTGTGCAGAATTCCATGGGTCCCTTCCTGTGCCACCCCATGGCAGGACACCATTCCCCAAGAGGTCCCTGGCACCCCCATGTGCCAGGGCACCATTCCCAGAGGGCTGCCCAGCACCTTCCCCATGCCACCCCTGGGGCAGGACCCAGTTCCCCCAGGGGTCCCTGGAGCAGCCCCTCCCCAGGGGATGGGCACAGCCCCATGCCAGGCCAGGACCCCCCTCACCATGTGACGGGCACGGCCGCATCCTGCCCGGCTCCCATGGGGATGCGGCTCTGCAGGAAGTGCAGCTGTCCCAGGTACTTGCGCAGGGTGCTGCAGCCCTCGAAATCCCTGGGGACGCTGACGGCGCTCTGGGGACCAAGAGCAGGGAGAGGGGCCCTGGGGACACGTTCCAGGCAGGAACAGGACCCAGGGTGCAGGGCAGAGTCGGCACCATCAGGCTGCTCAGTGAGGCCAAACCCACGGAAAACCTTGGGAATCGGGGTGTGCTCCCAGAAAGGAGGCTGGAGGAGCCACGTTATGGATCTGGAGGGACCGGGGTCTCTGAGCTCCCAGCACAGCTCCCGAGGGATTCAGGACAACCACCGGGATGTGGGGGATGGCACGGGGTGGCCTGAGCTCTGCTGGGAGAGCAGGAGCACCAGGAAGGTTCCCAACCTCCCGCTCCAGGGTACGTCTCAGCACCAGAGTGGGGATGTCTGAGCCCTCCTCCCATCCCTGGGCCTGCTGGGGACCCAGAGCCACCCTCAGGAGCTGTCCCTGCTACCCCTGCCCGGCAGCTCCTGGGTCACCGGGACCACCCAAAGGCTGTTCTGGGGGACACAGGGGAGGGAGAACAGAAGCTCCAGCACCGCTCCCGGCCGGCAGGGCTCGGGGGGGGCCGGCAGAGCCAACCCAGAGCCCCGCCCGAGGGTCCCACCTGGACAGGTCCCACCTCACCTGCCGGAGCAGCTCCAGCTTCCGCAGTTCCTCATTGTAGTTCTCCGGGTTCTCCCCATAATTCTTGAGGACAAACTGGGGGAGGGGAGGGGTGTGAGGGGCCTGGAGACCCCCGGGGATCCCGGGCTGGGCTGGGGGTTTAAGGATGCTCCGCCCCCCCCGAGGGGAGCTCCATCCCCACGGGCAGGGGAGGGAATCCGGGAGGTGCTGAGATTGGAAAAGGGAACTGTGGGGAGGGAGAGGGTCCCCCTGACCCCCGCAGTGAGGCAGGTTGGGGACATTCCCAGGGCTCCCTGTGCCCTGTGTCCCCTCCCGAAAGTGCGGGGTAAGTGATGCAAACGCGGGGGGAGCCCCCAAATCCGCCCCCTTCCATAAATCCCGGCACGGGCAATGCCGGCCCGGGGCGGGGCTTGTTTACAGCGGGTCATTAAGTGATTACTCAGGTCCCCACGGGGGTGGCCTGGACGGGCCAGCTCCTTCCCCGCCCCGGTGCCCGCTCTGCAGACCCCTCACCCCTGTCCTGCCCCACAGGCCCCCCCGCTACCGCCGGGACCCCCACTCCCCGCCCTCGGTGTGCCCTTCCCGGCCCACCCCAGCTCCCAAACACCCCCAGACCCTCACAGCGCCCGCCCCGCCCCCTCAGGCCCCACCGGCCCCTCCCCGGCCCCACCTTCTTGACGGCGGCGTTGAAGGCGAACTCGCCGGCCTCCTTGAGGTCCAGCCAGATCATGGGCATGCGGGGCACGGCCTCCATGGCGGCGCGGCCGCTCCCGGTGCCCCCGGTATTCCCGGTATTCCCGGTGCTGCCGATCCCGGCCCGGGCCCGCCGGAACCGCGCGCGGGGGCTCGCGGGACACCGAGGCCGCGCGACACTTCCGGTCCCATTACCATGGTGACGCCCCGCCCAACGCGACACGGCCACGCCTCCTCAGGGCGGGGCAAACACTGTTGCCACGGAGACGCCGCGCTCGCTGATAGGCCGGAGCGGGTGTAACCATGACGACGTCTCGGGCGCTGATTGGAGGACGCGGCTGCTGTCATGGCGGAGCTCCGCCTCCCGTGGGGCGGGGCGGTTGCCGTGGCAACCCCGCGTGCCACGCCTGCCATGTTAATTACTGTTAATTACCCTGATAATTACCCTTTTCCCGACCGCCCCCGGTTCCCTCAACGCCGTGACGCCTACTGAGGACTCCAGCACCCCTCCGTGGACGCCTCGTCCTCCCCACCAAGGCCTGTTCCAATAATGTCGAACAATCAGAATGATGGAGTTTTTATCCTACAATACTCCGTTAATTTATTTTATTCATTAATTGAATTACTCAATTCATTAATTAATTGACCCATGAATTTATCTGACCCACTAACTGAATAATCTGGCCCGTTAATTTTATTCTCCTATCCATTAACTGAATGGGTTCCAGCACAGGAGCCCCTCGGGAGCTTCCCAGACCCCGGAGGGACCAGAACCAACCTGGTTCCAGCTGGGAAACCCACCCTGGGGACATGGGGAGCTCAGACACAGGGCCATCAGGACCCAGGGACGTTGGGACTCTGGTTACTGGGGACCTGGGGGCATTTGGGGCTCAGGTGATGGACCCAGGGCCAGGGAGCGCAAATGACCTTGGGACAAGGGGACACCTGGATCCGGGACACGGGGACACAAGGTGGGGCCCTGCTCCCCTGGGAATCCCCCCTCTGGCACCCGGAGTCCCTCCCTCCTCCCACTTTATCCCAGTTTTGTCCACAACAGAAGGGAAAAAAGGCTCAGAATGGTGATGGAAGAAACACGGGATCACGTTTAATTGCCTGGGTTTGGTGCAGCTGAATGAATCCACGTTCTCCCATGCAGAATCTGCCCTGCTGCCCCAGCTCTTCCTTCCATCCAGGCCTGCTGGATAAATCCCCATGGAATGAGGGCACTGCCATGGGAAGGGCGGGACAAGCTGCCCAGGCCTTGGCAAGCGACACTGGACAGACCCCACTGGGACAGGGGTAATCCCAGGACACGGCATTCCAGGGGAATTTCAGCCCCTGGAGACGAGGAGCCCAGGCCTTAGCAGCATTAATTAACCACAACTAGGTTAATTACGGTGGCAGGAGCACTGCACCCACTTCCTGGTGGCTTCCTAAATCCCTCTGGATCGCTGGAGCAGGAACCTGGAATGGCAAAGGGCAGGAGCGTTACCGGCCCTGCCTGGGGGTCTCAGAGACCCCCATATCCCCCCTGGCTAATACCCGGCTCGGGGCATGCCCGGGGATTCCATGACCACCCCCGGGAGGCACCAGGAGAGGCCTCAAACATTCCCGGGATACTTTGGCAGGGGTACAGGAATGGGAGGGCCACGGCAGATCCCTCCCATGCTGGAGCCTGCGGTAGGAGGGCCGGGGGAGCCCAGACACGGCCCTTCCCGGGCACTCAAGAGGCCTGGGAAGCTCCGAGAAAGCCCAGCCCGAGCGAGGGGAGCCACGGGGACAGCCCGGGAAGGCGGCCCCACCGGGGGCGCCCAGGAGCCAAACCAGCCCGCAGCATTCCCGTGGGATTCCAGCCCCAGAGACTCTCCCGGCGGGCAGGGAGGGCCGGCAGAGGGAATTACCGGGAATGGGGGAACGCCTGGCGTGGGGCAGGGCTGAGACAACTCACCTGGGCACGTGGTGACTCCGGGTGAATCCTGCCGGGACGGACGGGAAGGGCTGTGTGTCCCAGCTCACGGCATTCCCACCGGATTCCAGCCCCAGACCAGGGGCCGAGGCCTTGACAGGGTTAATTGGGTACCGTTAATTAACCAAAATTAGGCCCATTACGGTGGCAGGTCCTTTGAATCCACTTTCTCCTTCCCAGTGGCTTCCTGGACGGCTCTGGATCCTCGGAGCAGCAGCCTGGAAGGGGAGAGGGCAGGAACGTCACCGGTCCTGCCCGGGGGTTCCAGAGCCCTCCCAGCCCGCCCCCGGCCCGGGGTGTCCGAGGGTTCTATAACCGCCCCCGGGAAGCGCCGGGAGAGGCCTCAAACCACCCCGGGATACTCTGGCAGCGCTGCAGGAATGGCGGGGGCCACGCCAGGCCCCGCCACGCTGGAGCCTGCGGGGGGGACACCGCGACCCGCGCCGGGACCCACCCCATCCCCGCAGCCCCTCATGGCCCGGTGCGGGGGGCGGCGCGGGCAGCTCTGGGTGCTCCCCCAGGCCGCGGATGGCGGCGGATGGAGAAGGTGCCCCCAGAGCCGCCATGCCCTCACCTGCAGCCGCCATCATGGCCGAAGAGGCGCGCATCGCGTCACGACGTCACCGCGCCGCGTGGGGGGCGTGGTCTCCCGGCAGGCAAATGGGCCGCGCCGGGGCGTGGCCTCTCCAGTGCTGGGCGTGGTCTCTCTGTTGTGGGCGTGGTATCCGCACTCACACCGAATGGGGTGGGCGTGGTCTGTGGGCGCGGGCGGTGTGGGAGCATGCGTACTGTGACCATGTCCCCCCGGCGGCGGGCCGATGACGTCACGGGAAGGCGCCGCCCAAGATGGCGGCGGGGCCGAGCCGCGGGCGCTGAGGCGGCGCCGGGACCGGGACTGGGGACGGGACTGGGGACGGGATCGGGGGCGGGAGGCGGGTCTGGAGCGGGACCCGGGCGGGCCATGGCCGCCGCCGCCGCGCGCTGAGGCCCCGCCGCACAGCCAGGCCGGGATGCCCCGGGGGGGGCCCGGCCCGCCGCCGCCGCCGGAGCCATGGAGGAGGAGGGCAAGAAGGGCAAGAAGGTGAGAGCGGCGGGACCCGGAGATCCTGGCGGGCCCGGGGGCGCTGGGACACCGGGCGGGCTCCCCAGTGCGAGTGTGGGACCGCCGGGACCCCCGGCCCAGCACAGCGCCGGCCCGGAGCCCTCGGGGAGTGCCCGGAGCCCCTCCCGGGGGGTCTCAGAGCCCCTTCCCGGGGTTCTGCCCGGATCCCTTCCCACAGGATTTGCCCGGATCCCTTCCCGGGGGTTTGCCCAGAGCCCCCCGCCCAAAAAACGCTCCTCCCGGTGGGAATGGGGGGTTGTTGAGATCGGTAATTGATGGGGTTGTTACTTACGAAGCTCTTAATTTATGGGTTTATTGTAATTACTAATATAAATTAATTTCGCTTCGACACCTCTTCCTTCATACCTCCATCCCTCCCTCCTTGCTCCTGTCTCCGGGGCTCAGCAGCTCCTGCTGCTCCCACCGTGCCCTAATTTCCCGCATTTCAACCCATTTCTGGGTCCCGGGGGGGGTTCAGCCAGAGCTGCTCCACAATCCTGTAGCGGGAGTGGCTCCGATCCCGTAAATCTGGGGAGATGGGGGATGTTTTGGGGGCATTTTGGGAGTACCTGGACTCCCGGGGGTTCCCAGGGTCCCGCTGAAACTTTTCCTGGAGCTGAGCAAAACACTCCCAGGATGAGGGAAAAGGCTTGGACTTCTCGGGGAATTGCCATCCAGGCTTCCCACGGAGCCAGACCTTGGAATTCAACCCCCTGATGGTGCCAAGAGGTGACTTCTGGGTGGGGAGGGGGGGAAGTGTCCACCTGGAGACAGGATGCTCCTGCTTTTGGGAAGGACTTGGTTCCTGAGGCTCCAGGGGGTTTAGGGTGACCCAGGTGTGCGTGTCACCTGTGCCCTGGGACATCCCAGTTTGGCGCCTGGCACTGGGAAGGGGCTGGACCCTTCCCTCAAGTGCTTGGACATGTTTAGTTGATCCTCCAGCCCTCTCCATCCCACCTGTCCTCCCTCTGATCCCTAAACCCTCCTCACAGCCCCTTCCCAGGTCTGATCCCACCCTTTCCAGTCCCTCCTGTCCAGCCCTGGCTGTCCCAGTCCCCCCACTCTGCTTCCCTGCTGCTTTGTGGGTGATCCCAGTGGGTAAGGGGTATTGCCAGGCCCTGATCCCACATTTTCCAGCCCCTGCTGTACCAGTAATTCCAGACCTGTCTGCTCGCATTCCCCCCTCCTGTTGGGATCCCAGTGGATCAGGAGGTGGATTTTCTGGGAATGATTTGCCTGCCAGGAGGATTTTCCTGCTGGTCTGACTCCGCAATCCGTCCGATGGCTGCGGGGGATCCAAACCTTGCTGTTTGCCTGAAGGAGTTCTCTGTCAGCATGAAATTCCCAGCTTTTCCAGCTCAGGAATGCCCTGGATCACTGAGGTTGGCTCTGTTTGCCTCTTCAAGTGCTTGAGCATTTCCCTCCTGAGATATGGAGAGGCTGAGCTTGGAGTGGCAGCCTGGGGGGAGTTGCTGCTGCTGAGACTTGAGATTCCTTCATTATCCTGAACATCCAGCCCCGTGCCCTCAGCTGATCCCACCTGCAGAGCTGCTCCAGCCCTGGGGAACAACAGCACGAGGACATGGAGCTGCTGGAGGAGTCCAGAGGAGGTCCCTCTGCCCCTTGGGGTGTTTGGGAGGGGGGGTGCAAATAAAATGGATTTTGGAGTGTCTGTGCTGTGGATGCTGGGGGAGCAAAGAGCTGCTCGTGTTTACCGGGGGATCAGGAACTGGGGGAGTGGATGAACTTCTACTAGCCCAGGTTGCTCCAAGACCTGCCCAACCTGGCCTTGGACACTTCCAGGGATCCAGGGGCAGCCACAGCTCTGGGAAATCCGTTCCCATCCCTCCTCACTCACAGCCAGCAATTCCTTCCCAATATCCCATCCAGCCCTGCCCTCTGGCAGTGGGAAGCCATTCCCTGTGTCCTGTCCCTCC
>JAWWEE010000074.1:422985-435309 GCA_035221455.1 Xenops minutus | reverse complement strand
CCCTTCTCCAGGTGACCCCCCCAGCTCTCCCAGCCTGGCTCCAGAGCAGAGGGGCTCCAGTCCTGCAGCATCTCCAGGGCCTCCTCTGGACTTGCTCCATCTTCCACAGGAACATCCCTGCCTTTGTCCCCTTCCCACTGTCCAAAGTCATCCCTATCCATAAGCCCCCATAACACCCACAGCCTGTCCCTGCTTTCCTATTGGGACAAGCTGGTTCCTGGCTGCAGCCAGTGCCATTCCCAAGCTTCCCCCACCCTCCCCAATGACCTGGTGCCACGGGTGCTGTCCCCTCAGCTCCGGACCAAGCTGTCCTCCCAGGAGATCCAGCAGTTTGCGATGCTGCTCCACGAGTACCGGAATGGTGCCTCCATCCACGAGTTCTGCATTAACCTCAAGCAGCTCTACGGGGACAGCAGGAAATTCCTGCTCCTGGGTGAGTGCTGGGACCCTGCACAGAGCAGGGAAGTTCCAGGGATAGGAAGAGTGCTGAGGGATGGGCAGGGTTTGGGATCGAAGGACGAAGGGGCGGGGGCACAGGGAAGGCACAAGGAGGCCTTAGGGTCTCTCCACATTAGGGGAAGTGTCCCAGTCCATCTTTCCTGTGGAGAGGGCAGCTGGTCCATCTATCCCACCTTATCCCAGTTTGAGCTTCCCCCCTGGAGCTGCTTCCTGCTCCCTCCTGGCTGTGGAGCACCTGGGAACCTCCTCCCAACCTGGTAGTCTCTCCCAGACCTGGGAACCTCCTCCAGAACCAGAGAATTTAATCCAGACCTGGGAACCTCTGCCTGACCAGGGAATTTTCTTCAGACCAGGGACATTTAAACAACCTGAGGCCTCTCACCTGGCCTTTAATGTCCAAGGGGAACAGGACAGGAATACAAAATCCCCCCTGGAGAGGAGCAGTGTGTCTGACCACACCCAGGGCCTCCCTCCTAGCCTTTAATATCCAAGGAAAACAGGCCAGTAATTTAAAATCCCCCCAAGGATCAAAGCAGTGTCTCTCACCTGGGCCCCACTGGCCCCCTGGGGACACCAAGGGGACAGGACAGATGTCCCTGATGGGGCAAATTATTGGGATAAGCTTAGCAAAGCCAAGCAAGATGTCAAGTGAGGAATTAGATCCTGTGGAGCTCAGAAAATCCCACTTGAGCCGGATTTTGCCCTCAGTGGGCAGCGGCTGCAGATCCCAAGTGTGAATGGTAACCCTGGAGGTCTCCACCCCACCCAGAGAGGGTCCTGCGTTTTTCTGGAAGGCTCAGGGGCCTCGGGAGCACCATCCAGGTGAGGAATCCTGCGGATACCTGCCCAGGGGTGTGTCTCCACATGACGCATCCAACCCCTGTCCGTGCTCTCTCCCGGCTCCAGGCCTGCGTCCCTTCATCCCAGAGAAGGACAGCCAGCACTTCGAGAACTTCCTGGAGACCATCGGGGTGAAGGATGGCCGGGGGATCATCACGGACAGCTTCGGGCGCTACCGCCGCTCCCTCGGCGCCGCCTCCGCCTCCAACGGCACCGGCGCCGCCGGCAGCTCCGACGAGCAGTCGGTGCCCTCGGAGGAGGACGAGTGGGACAGGATGATCTCCCACATCAGCAGCGACATTGAGGCACTGGGGTGCAGCCTGGACAGGGACTCGTCCTGAGGGAACGCGGGCTGGACACTGGGGGGGCCCAGGCCATGGAGCTGCTCCCAGGGGGAACACGGCGCTGCCCCCGGGGGGAGCCAGACCTGTCCTTGGAGGGACACCAGAAAATGGAGCTGCCCCTGAGGGAAACACAGAGGTGCCTTTGCGGGGAACATGGAACATGGACCTGCCCTGGGGGGACCCCAGACCTGCCCTTGGAGGGACACCAGGATATGGAGCTGCCCCTGGGAGGAACATGGACCTGCCCCTGGGAGCCCCTGGAGCTGCCCTTGGAGGGACCCAAGAACACCAGCCTCTCCTCAGTGGGGATGCAGAGCTGCCCTAGAACACGGACCCTTCTGCAGGATTTGGGGCTCCAGCAGGATGGAATTACTCCCCTGGCCTCGGTAACAGCTCTGGGGACAGGAGTGGCTTTGGTGTGGATTCGGGGGACAGAGCTGGATTTAGGGTTTGGATTTTTGGGGGCAGATCTCTTCCTGAACATCAGGATCTCCTTCTAAGGAGATGGATCTCCTCCCAAAGAGACAGCTCTGCTGAGGGAAGGGATCTCCTGAGCCTCAGGATCTGCTTCCCCCCAGTTTACAGTTTGCACAGCAGGTCCCCCATAACTGCCCACCCTCCCAATGAAGTTTTACCACAATGTGAATCATTCCACCCTCGTCCCTAGTGTTGAACATTCCAGAACATTCTGGCTCCCCCAAGCTGGATTTCTCACGATTGGCCCCTGCCCATCCCAGGGGTCCTGGAAGGGGGCAGGGTCTCAGGGGCACTGCTGGGCCACTGTCTTAGTCAGCCACCCCAGGGCTGGGAGGAACCCCAGAGCTGATCCAGGACACCCCTTCTATCTGCACCCCAAGAAGGGGGTCCCTAGATGGGACTGGAGGCTCCCCAGTTATCCCACAGCTGCACCTGGGAGGCTCTGCCCCTGCCATGGGTGCCCCAGGGGAGGAGGGTGGGGCTGGCCCCCTTCCCCCCCAGGCAGACACTGACTCAGCAGTTTGGGGGATCCAGCACATTCCAGTGGCTTTGGCCCCAAATTCCCCCTCAACCCCTCCCAGTGCCTTTAACCCTTCTGTACCCAGCACTCACTCATTCACTAACAGCCTTACTGGTGTGTCCCCAGTTCACCCACACCTTTAACTGGTGTGTGACCTCCCCACCCCTTCACCGTTACCCTTTACTGGTGTTCCCTTTCTCCATTTATTATTACTGGTGTCTTCCCCCCACCCTTCACCATTACTCTTACTGGTGTCACCCTTAACTGGTGACACCCCACACCTTCTCCTCCTGTGGGTCCCCCAGCCCCAACCCCTCCTTCCCTTGGAATTTAGGGGTGCTACGAGCCAGGTGACCCTGGGGTCTTACCTGGGGGGCACAGCCAGGGCCCCTCACACAGCCCTTTCTGTTCTGAGGCCAAAAAACTGGGGAGCAGGAGGGGAGCAGGGAAAGAAGGGGGACCCTGGGACCCCCATAATTTGAGGAGCAGGAGTTCCCTCCAGCCCTCAGCTGGGGGCAGGGGTCCTTCCCATCAATAAACCCTCTGGGAAATCGGGGATTTCAGGGAAACCCCATTTTTGACAGGATTCCTGAGAGCTCCAAACAGCTCATGGAGAGTGGGAGCTGTTTCTATGTTTCCTTGGGAAATAGGATTTAATTCTGGGAATAACCAAGAGCTGCAGTTCCTGGCTGGTCTCTGCCCCCATGTCCCCCACCCCCTAAATTTGGTGTGTGTGTGGGGAATTCCTGATCCCCAGTGGTGTCGGGAACACCCTGGAGCACTGTCACACAGCTCCCCCCAGCATCAGGAGCCCCCCAAAACCTGCCCACCCCGGTGTCCCTCCACCTCTCCCATCCCAGTTAAAACCCTATGTGCTGCCCCACCCAATCCCACTGCTGGAAAAGGGGCTCCCTTTTGGGGCTCCCCCAAATTATCACAGGGAAGGCCGGGTGCGATCCAAGGGGTGCAGGAGGCCTTTATTGAGCGGTCCAGGGGAGGAGGAGGATGGGGGGGCAGGAGGAAGGATTTGGGCAGGGGGGCTCTGTGCATCTATACAGGGGGGCCGGGACAGCCCCAGCCGCTACATGGTCAGTTCCTGCAGGAGAGACAGACAGTCAGGACCCGGGGGGGGCACAGCCCCCAGTCCTGCTGGGAAGGGGTCCCAGCCCCAATTCCCAGTGAAGGAGGGGGTCCCTCCCCGCCCGCAGCCCCCCACTCACCATGATGGCATTGACAATGTCGTTGTTGTTGTGCCGCAGGGCCCGCACGGCTTTGGGGCGTGACACGTTGGCCTGGGCCATCACCAGCTCGATGTCCCGCACCTCCAGCCCCGTCTCGTCCACCTGGGGGGCAGGCACAGGGCTGTCACCCACCCGTGGCACCACTCCAGGACTCTGGGGGTCCCTCAGCACTCGTCCTGGCACCCCCTCCGTACCCCCTCCCAGGGTGTGACACGTTGGCCTGGGCCATCCCCAGCTCCCTGTCCTGCACTCCCAGCCCTGTCCTGTCCACTCGAGGCAGGGGCACAGCACTACCATCCCCAGGGCACCCCCCCAGGGTTTCAGGGTCTCTCAGCATCCACCCTGAGGGTCCCTCCATGCCCCCTCCCAGAACACAAGAGCTTGGCCTGGGCCATCCCCAGCTCCATGTCCTGCACCTCCAGCCCTGTCTTGTCTACCTGAGAGGGGGTGACACCACTTGCCCTCTCACCAAGACGTCCCCAGGACTTTAAGGGTCTCTCAGCATCCACCTTGGGGGTCTCAGCACACCACAGGGACTCCCTCTGCACCCCCTCCCAGGGCACAAGACCTCAACCTGAGCCACCCCCCACTCCATGTCCTGCACCTCCAGCCCCATCTCATCCACCTAGGGAAGGAACAGCTCTATTACCCCCCATAACACCCCCGGGGGTCCCTGAGCCCCCCAGCACCCACCTCCTCCTCCTCCTCGCTCTCCTCCTTGATGGCGAGGGCAGGGGCCGCATCAGTGACCAGGGCTGAGTGTTCCAGTGGCACCTTGAACTTCTCAGCTGCCGCTTTGTGCACTTGCTGGGACAGGTCCTCGATCTGAGGGGGTCAGGACAGGGCAGGACAGGGGGTCATCACTGGCCCTTTTCGCGGGCTGGGCCCCCCCGGCCCCCCGAGCCCACCTTGGCCTCCCCAAAGACGATGTAGATGTCAGAGGCGGGGCTCTTGAACACGTCGGGCTTGGAGATGACGAACAGGATGTTCTTGGATTTGCGGATGGTGATGCGGGTGACACCGTGGATCTGCCGCAGTCCCAGCTTGGACATGGCCTGGGGGCACCCAGGGGGCATGGGGTGACCCCCTGCACCCCAGCACTGCAGCCTGGGGGGAGCTCCAGCCCCCCCGGTGACACCCCAAATCCCCAGGATAATGGGGAAACCAGGGATGGGAGTTGTCCCTTGGCACGGCCAGGATGGGCCCCCCAGCCCACAGTGGGGACCCCCAGACCCACCCCAGTGTGGCCTAGAGACCCCTCAGAGTGGGGACTGTTGTTGAACCCCAACACCCCAAACATGATCTCCCCCAAAACCTGGTGAGGGATAAGGACCCCAGCCCCGTGGGTGACACCAGCCCACCCCAATGTGACCCAGGGACCCCCAGAGTGGGGACCTGACCCCCAACATCCCAAAACTCATTTCCCTGGACTCCTGGGATGTGATGAAGAACCCAGCCCTACAGTAACCCCCCCAGCTCCACGGGTGACCCCAACCCCCCAGGGACCCCCCAGGACCCCCAGCTCCCCCTGGGGTCCCCCCACCTTCCGGGCCTTCTTCTCGCTGCGGCTCTGCTTGGCCTTGCTGAGGGGCTCCTCACCGGGGCCGAGTGCGTGGCCGAGGGGCACCTGCAGACAGGGAGGGTCAGGGGGGCCCCCAGCACCCCCAGGGGGTCCCCACTGCCCCCAGCCCCCCAAACCTCCACCTGGGGCTGGGCAGGGGCAGGCTCCGAGCCCTCGGGCTCCTCCAGCTCCGGGATGGACTCGTCGTTGCTCTCGGATTCATTGCCAGACCCTGGGAATGAAGGGGGGTGGTGAGAGGGGTCCCCTGGAGCCCCCAGTCCCGGGGGTACCCCAGGGGCCTCCCCTCACCTCGGTGGTTGGGCTGGCAGCGCTGGGGGGCCGGGGGCGCCGGGTCGGCCCGGGGGGTCTCAGCCTCGCTGGACGAGCTCGACTCCGACTGCAGAGACCCCCGGGGGGGCCCCCGGCCCCCCCCAGCCCCCGGCCCCACTGCCCGGCCCCGGGGCTCCGGCTCCTTCTGCGGGGAGGGCTGGGGGGCTGCGGGGGCACAGCGGGCTGAGTGGGGGGTCCCCAAAACTCCTCGGGGTGAGCCCCGCTGCTCAACACCATCAGCACCCTGGGATGCCCCCAAAGGCACCCCCAGCCCCCTGCGTGCCCACCCTAGTGCCAAGAAATACCCCATGGGGGGCTGAGCTGGGGGGGGTCCCCAAAACCTCCTATGGGGGGGAACCCCTCTCACTTCCATCACCCACCCAGGGACACCCCCACCCTGAAATCACTCCCAGCCCCCCCAGATGCCCACTCTGGTCCCATGTAATCCACCATGGTGGTGGGAGGGGGCACTGAGCTGGGGGAGTCCCCAAAACCCCTCCATAGGGCTGAGCCCACCCAGGGACCCCCTCCAGTCCCCCCACACACAATGCCCACCCCAGTCCCACAACCACAGCAGGGCTTGGGGGGGGGTCTCTTACCTTCGAGGTGCTTACTGGAGGGGGGCAGTCCCAGGGGGGGCTCCTGGCCCCCGAGGGGCACTGGAGGGGCCGAGGCGAGCAGGGACACGGTGGTGGGGGGAGGCACTTGGCTGAGTTGGGGGGGTGCAGGGCGGGGGGGCTCGGGGGCAGCCAGCTCTGGGGTGGGCCCCAGCTGAGGCCCCACAGCGGGCAGGGGGCTGGATGAGACCACCCGCATCGCCTCCTCTTGCTCCTGCTGCTCGGGGGGAGCTGGGGGGGATCTTTGGGGGCCGGGGGGGCTTGGGGGGCCACCGTCCCCCGGGACTTTGGCATCGGTGCCCCCCTCAGTGGGGCCGGGGGGCTCAGGGCCCGGCCGGGGGGGGGGGGGCTCCGGCAGCGGTGGGGGCAGGTCCCCGAGGGACCCCTGGAGCAGGTCAGCGACCCCCGGGCCAGCCCCGAGCCCCGAAAAGGCACCGGGTGGTGGGAGCAGTTCGGGGGGCGCCCCCACAAACACCTCCCGCTCCGAGGCCGTGAACAGCGCCGGGGGGGCCGTGGGGGTGCGACCCTCCTCCTCATCCTCATCATCCTCATGCTCCTCTTCCTCGTCCTCCGACGGCTCCCCAGGGGCACAGGGTGGGCCGGGGGCCAGGGCAGGGTGTGGGGGCGCCTCTCCGGCGCTGTCCTCGGGGGCCGTGAAGAAGCTGGAGTCGGTGCGGGAGCGCGACGTGTCCAGCAGCTCCGGGGACGAGTCCTCGGACGAGGCGGTGGCCGCATCCCCCCACTCCTCGGGGGGCTCAGCGACGTCGTCGGGAGGCTGTGACAGCACCCCCCGCTCTGACGGACACGGTGGGGCAGCCAGGGACCCGTGGGATGGGGCCACCTCAGCTGCCAGCACCACAGAGGACATGGCCTGGGGCGGGGGGCTTGGGGTCACCACGGTCACCAGAGCAGTGGCCGCGGTGTCCGTCAGGCTGGGGGTCACTGGTGTCACCAGGCTGGTGGCCATGGTGGCCTTGTCATCCAGTGGGGTTGGTGCTACGAGGTTGGCATCCGTGGTATCCATTGGGCTGGGGGTCACTGGGTCAGTGTCCATCTCATCCAGTGGGGTTGGTGTCACCGATGTCACCAGGTTGGTGGCCACGGGGTCCATCAGGGTGGGTGTCACTGATGTCTCCACAGCAGTGACCACAGCATCCTTCAGGGTGGATGTCACCACCGGTGTTACCAGGACAGCATCCACAGTGTCCACCTTGTCCAGCAGGCTGGGGGTCACTGGTGTCAGCAGGTCAGCAGCTGTAGTGTCCATCTCATCTGGAGGGCTTGGTGTCACTGATGTCACCAGGTCAGTGGCCTCAGTGTCCAGTGGGGTTGG
This sequence comes from Xenops minutus, assembly GCA_035221455.1. NCBI lineage: Eukaryota > Metazoa > Chordata > Aves > Passeriformes > Furnariidae > Xenops > Xenops minutus. Next base: position 427,587 of record JAWWEE010000074.1, on the reverse strand, counting down.
TGTCACCAGGTTGGTGGCCACTGTGTTCAGCTCATCTGGGGGGCTTGTTGTCACCAGGTCAGTGTTTGCAGTGTCCATCTCAGCCGGTGGGGTTGGTGTCACCAGTGTCACCATGTTGGTGGCCGTGCTGTCTATCAGGCTGGGTATCACTGGTGTCACCACATTGGTGTCTGCAGTGTCTGGCTCATCCAGTGGGGTTGGTGTCACCACGTCAGTGGTCACAGTGTCCAGCTCATCCAAGGGGCTGGGTGTCACCAATGCCACCAGGTCAGCGTCTGCAGTGTCTGGTGGGCTAGCTATCACTGGGCTGGTAGCTGTGCTGTCCACCAGGACTGGTGTCACCAGATCAATGTCCAGCTCATCCAGTGGGGTTGGTGTCACTGGTGTCACCAGATCAGTGCTTGGTTCATCCAGCAGGGTTGGTGTCACTGGTGTCACCACATCAGTGGCCACAGTGTCTGGCTCACCAGGTGAGCTGGGTGTCACTGGGCTGGTGGCCGCAGTGTCCATCTCATCCAGGGGGGTTGGTGCCACAGGTGTCACCACATCAGTGTTCACAGTGTCCATCAGGCTGGGGGTCACTGCCGTCCCCAGGTCAGTGTCCAGACCGGGTGTCACTGCCATCCCCAGGTCAGTGTCCAGACCGGGTGTCACTGCTGTCCCCAGGTCAGTGTCCAGACCGGGTGTCACTGCCGTCCCCAGGTCAGTGTCTGCAGTGTCCACCAGGTTGGGTGTCACCTCAGTGGTTGCAGCGTCCATCTCATCTAGGGGGGTCAGTGTCACTGATGTCCCCAGGCTGGTGGTTGTAGCGTCCAGCTCACCGTGGCCATCAGGGCTCCCGGCTCTCCCTGTGCCAAGCTCAAGGTCACTGTCACCATCGTTGTCACCTCCAGGGCCATCCTGGGGCTCCCCATTGGCCCCCCCCAGCCGGTGGCTCCGGGGGTCTCTGGCGCAGAGCCCACCACTGGTCACTGCTGGCTCTGTGTGAGGTCCCCGTCCCAGCGCCACCAGTCCAGAACCTTCTGTCACTGTCACTGCCACTTCTTCGGGGGGCTCCGGGGGGGCCCACCTCCCTGCCATGGGGATAAAGGCATCACCATCCAGCTCCGTGTCCCCTCTGGGGGGTGCTGGGGGGCTCCTTGCGGGTCCGGGGTCCGTCCCCTCCCCGGGGGGGTGACACGGGGACCCGGCCTGAAGGTGCAGCTCGACGCCGGGGGTGCCCGGGGGCGCGGGGGGGGTGCCCGGGGGGGTGGTCGCGCCCCCCGCGTGGCGCTCGGTGCCGTAGAGCCGCTCGTCCTCGTCCCCGTCGTAGGCGGCGGAGTCGGACGAGGCGTCGGTGTCGTCGCGGAACGCGAACGCCTCGTCCCCGCCCTCGGGGATGGAGCTCTCGGACAGCGAGCGCAGGAACGAGGCCGACGTGCTGCCTTCATCCTCCTCCTCCTCCTCCTCCTCCCCGTCCCCGGGGGGGGCTCGGGGGGAGATCTCCACGGCCTCAGCCTGGAACAGGAGGCTGCCCCGGAACGGGAGCAGCGCCGCGGGGATCAGCCCCGACACCTCGTCCTCATCCTCATCATCCTCCTCCTCCGGCGTCTGCCCATCCTCATCCTCGTCCTCACAGCCCGGCGGGGCAAAGGACCCGTCCTCGTCCTCCTCATCCTCCTCCTCGGGGGACAGCGGGGGGAAGGCCGGGGGGTCCCCCAGGCCGAGGGGCAGCACCAGAGCCCCCCCCAGGCCCTCGGGGTCCCCCTCGGGCTCCCCCAGGCCTTCGGCCTCGGCCGCCAGGTTGGGGGAGCAGGACGGGGAGGTGCTGGCGGTGCCCGAGGACCCCCAGCTGCCCCCCTCGGCCGTCATGTAGGACCCCGACGGGGAGGTGGGGGGCGAGCACAGCCCCTCGCTGTCCCCGTCCGTCGGCTCCTCGGGGGCAGGCCGGGCCCCCCCCGCCCGCACCGGCGTCGAGGGGGCCGTGAAGAACAGCTCGGGGTCCAGCGCGGGGGGACGGCCCGGGGGGGGCTCCTTGGGGGGCGCGGGGAAGGGGCAAGGCACGGGGGGGCCCCCGCGGGGCTCGGGGGGCGGGCAGCGCGTCTCCTCCCCCATGACGATGCGGGTGTCCAGGGGGTCGGCGGGCGGGGGGGGCCGGCACGGGGAGCCGGGGGGGGCGGCGGCGGGGGGGCCGGGGTCGCAGCTGGCCCCCTCGGGGGGGGGACGGGCCTCCTCCTTGGCCGGCATCGGCGGGGGGGTCGCGGCCATCGGCGGGGGGGCTGCGGAGAGAGGGGACAGCCCTGAGCGCCGCGGACCCCCCCGGTCAGCGGGGACCCCCAGGGAGGGAGAGAGGGGACCCCCCCGCACTGTTATGGACCCCCAGGGTCACCTCCGGACTAGGGAGGGGGGGGCCACACGGAGGGGACACCGCGGGTGCTGCCCCGGGGCTGTTGGTGTCACCCCCACCCACCCGGGGAGGGGACAACAGGGTGACCCCCACCCACAGCAGCTGGGGGAGCCCCCAGGTTTGGGGACACGGTGGGGGACACCGGCGGCTCCCTCTCCTCAGACCCCTCTCTGGGGGAAGGGGGAGCACACCAGGCTGCAGCCGAATCCAGGGGGGACTCCAACCCAGAGGGACCCCGACCCCCCCCACAGCCCCCTCCCCACGGAGCCCCGTGCCCTCCTCGCACCGAGTTTGGGGGTGCTCAGCCCCCCTTCGCACAGCCGGGTGGCGGGTGCGGCCCCTTCTCCCCTCCAAACACCGCAAAGCCGCCTTGTAGGACACCACCGCCCCTCCCCTGGACTCTTCCCCCATTACCTGAGCCCCCCCCGTCACCTGGACCCCCTCCCCCATTACCCGAGCCCCCCTCCCGTTACCTGCGACACCTGCCCCGTGCCCCTCCCCGGTTACCTGGGCCCCCCGGGGGTGTGTCCATGTGCGCGGAGGGGTCGAGACCCCCAAACCTGCAGCGCAGCCCCCCTACCCCCCCACCCACTGATATAAGGGGTGGGGGGCGGGCCCAGCGCGGGGCGGGCCGGGAGGGGGCGGGTCCTCGGGGGTATTTACGGGGCAGGTGCCGCTGCCCCCCCCCCCCCCCCCCCCCATGAGATGGTTCAGTCCAACCCCCCCCCAACACGTGTTGGAGGGACCCCTGAAAGGTTCGCTGGGGAGGGATCACCCCATCAAAGGGGTCCTGTACTCCACTCCCACCCCCCCTGCCATTCTGGGGGGCGATTCTGCCCTATAATGGGGAGGGGGGGCTGCTGGGACCCCCTTAATGCAGCCCTTCCCCACCCCTGCCTGGCTAGGGCACCCCCGCACTTTGAGGGGCTGTTTTGGGGTCCCCCCCGGTACCTCCGGGAGGAGATGCCCTGACCCCCCTCCCGCACAAACCGGGCCCTCGTCCCGTTTTGGGGTGCCCTCCAGACTCAGCCCTGAGGCACAGGGGGAGGTGACACTGGGGTGTGTCCCTCCTCCTCCGTCCCTCCCGGCAGGTGACAGTGGCCTCTCCGGGGACACCGGTACGGGGTGACCTTGGGGCTGTGCCTCGGTTCCCCACCCGGTGGTCCCCGAGGGTGGGATGGTGCGGTGGGGGGGGGTGCGAGGGGGTCCCTGTACCGCCCGGTACCGGGTGGGGTAGGGGACAACCTGCTGCCGACCCCGCTGGGGCTCCCGGCGGATGAGGGAGGGTGGCCCCGAAGTGGGGTCCCAAAAGTCCCTCCCGTCCGGGCCGGAGCCCCCCGACGGTGCCGGGCCCGGAGCCCCGGGCGGTGGCGGCTCCCGGGAGCCGGGCCCGCGTCCTGCAGCGCTCCCGCTCCATCCTCATCCTCCGGCTCCATCATTCCAGCCCGTCCTTCATCGCCCCGCTCCATCCTCATCCCTCCTGCTCTGTCCTCCATGGCTCCCGCTCCATCCTCATCCTCCAGCTCCCCCGTTCCCACTCGGTCCCTCATTCCCCGGCTCCATCCTCATGCTCGAGCTCTGTCCTTCATCCCCCTACTGCGTCCTCATCCTCCCATCCTGCTCCCCCTCCCTCCCGCTCCGTCCTTCATCCCCGTGCTCCATCATCATCCCTCTATCCCGCACCCCTCCACCCCGCCCGCTCCGTCTTTCATCGCTCCAGCTACAGCCTCACGACTCCATCTCCATCCTCCCTTCTCCGCCTTTCATCCCACCGGCTCCATCCTCATCCTCCCGCTCCGTCTTTTCCGTTCCGTCCTTCATCCTTCCGGCTCTGTCCTTCATCCCCCTGACCCATCCTCATCCTCCGGCTCCATCGTTTCGCTCCCCTCCTCCATCACTCGCGCCCCGTCCTTCATCCCTCCATCCCGCACCCCCATCCCTGCGCTCCCATTCTTCCCCCTCCCTCCTCCTCCTCCTCCTCCTCCCCCCCGGCCTCACCTGCCTCCGCTCCCTCCGGCATCCCGTTCTGCCTGTCCGATGCGCCCCCCCGGCGGATTTCAGGGATTCTCCGTGCTCGGCGCTGCCCGCGGCCCCCCCCGGCCCGGCCCCCGCCGCCGCCCCCCCCCGCTCGGCTCGGCCGGGCGGACGCGGCTGCGGCGGCAGCGCCGGAGCATCAGCGGGGCGGCGGCGCGGGGGGGCTCGGGGGGGGTTGGCCC
>JAWWEE010000074.1:406065-422885 GCA_035221455.1 Xenops minutus | reverse complement strand
TCGGGGGGGCTCGGCCCCGTCACCCCGCTGATGTCAGCGGCAATCGCGGCGCGCCCGGGCCCGCTCTGTCGCGATACGGGGTTTGTGCCGGAGGGCGCTGCGGCGGGGAGGGGTCGGGGGGGGGGGCTCAGTGCCCACCCAGCGCTTGCATCAGCTCCGGGGGGGGGGGGATGGGGGGATGGGGGGCGGGGCCCGGCCTCAGTTTCCCCCACTTTGTCCCTTAGGAAAGGGGGATGAGGCTCCCGCGGGCTCCCGGTGGGGGGACACATAGGGCGGAGCCCCCCGAAAAGTGTCTGCGCCTGTGTGGTGACACCGGGGGGGGACATGGGGAGGGGTCGGAGGGGGGCACAGCCTCAGTGTCCCCTCCCGGAGTGGGGTTTTGTCCCTTAAAAGACAGGGATGAGCATCTCGCGGTGTCTTGGGGGGAGCTGGCGGGAGGGACACAATGGGGGGCGCCCCCTAAAAGCATCTGCACGCGAGTGGTGACACCAGAGTGGGGGGACCCCGCGTGTCTATCAGCTCCGGGATGGGTGTTCGGGGGGGGACCCAACCTTAATCCACCCCCAGAATAGGATTTTGTCCTTAAAAAAGGGTGATGAGCCTCCCCCAGGTCCTTGGGGGGGATTTGGGTGGGGGACACACAGGGCGGAGCCCCCCGAAAGAGTCTGCGCGCGTGGTGACAGCGCGGGTGGGGGGGACACGGACCCGCGTGTGCCCCCCCGTGTCCCCGCCGGGGGGGCAGGGCTGTGCGTTGCCATGGAAACGCCCCCCTCCCGGTCTCCCTGGAGACGGGGAGGGAGGAGGATGAGGAGGGGTCCCTGGTGGGGGAACACACACGACCCCCCCGAGCAGACGGGTGGGAGGGGGGCGATGCCCAGGGGGCACCGGACACCCCCCGGTCCTGTCCGGGCTGGGGACATGCCCGAAGCCCCCAGTACCGCCCCCGAGGGACGCTGCGGGGCGGAGGAGCCGAGGCGCGGGCACGTGGAGCGCCGCCAGGCCCCCCCGGGCACAGTCTGTCACCCTCCCGGGCACTGTCCCCCCCACCCCGGCTGGCACCGAGGCCGTGCCCGCGCTGCCGGTGCCAGGCACAGCCACAGCCCGGCGGTGACTCAGCAGCTCCGGCCCCGCCGGCTCCCCCCTGTCACCCTCTGTCCCCCCCCGACGGCCAGAGGGGTCCCGGACCAGGTGGCCGCTAATCCGTCCCTGAAGCCCTTCTCGGCCCCGGGGCATCGCTGCCGGGGTCCTCCTGAGCCACCCTGTCCCCCCTCTCCGTGCGGGGACACCGGGACACCCTGGAGGCTCCGGGATGCAGAGCCCCCCCAAATCTCGGGTGTCCCGGTGCCCCCTCCCCACTGCCGCTGCTCCCGAGCACAGCGCCGGGGCCGGCCCTGGCCCTGTCCCTGTGCCCATCTCCGTGGGGGGGGACAATCCCAGGATAATCGGGAATAAAGGCCGGGTGGCTCCTGATCCCGATCCCGGCTCAGACCTGCGGCCCGGCCACCGGGGGAGGGGTGGAATGCGGCGGGGGGGGTGACACAGGGAGGACGGGTCCCAACGGGCACAGCCACAGTGCCACCAACACCGGATGTCACCTGGCACTGATGTCACTTTACCCCGATGTCACCCAGAACTGATGTCACCTGACCCCACTGTGAGCCATCCCCACTGTCACCCATTGCCAGTGTCACCCATCCCCAAATGTCACCTGGCACTGATGCCAACCAACCCCAATGTCACCTGTTCCCAATGTCACCTTGCAGTGATGCCAACCAGCCCAAGGTCACCTGCTCCCAATCTCACCTGGCACTGATGTCACCCATCCCCAATGTCACTTGACCCTGATGTTAACTGGCACTGATGTCACCTGTCACTGATGTCACCTGGCCCCAACGCCACCCATTCCCAATGCCACCCCTCCCCAATGTCACCCATCCTCAATGTCTCCATGCCCCAGCCACCATCCCTGTACATTTGGGGTTTATTTGAGCCGTTTGTGACACGGAGCAGCAATGCTGGAGCCACCTGGGGACAGTGACCTTGCTGTGGTCACTTGGCTCCACCTGGGCACAGTGACCTGGTGACATGGCCACTTGGGCACGGCGACTTGGCCACCCTGGCGTGGTGACCTGGTGACCTTGGTGTGGTGGCCTGGTCACCTTGGAGCAGTGACACGGCCCCCTGGGTGAAGTGAGGTGGCCCCTGGGTGGGGCTAGGTGGCCGCGGCCGTGTCGGTGGCCGTGTCAGTGGCCATGTCAGTGGCCAGGGCCTTGGCCACCTTGTCCTTCAGGTAGGACACACGCTGCCGCTCCAGCTTCAGCTCCAGGAACTCGTAGTGGGGCACCTGCAGCAGGAAGGGACATGGCAGGAGCCCATGGGGTGCCAGGGATGCCCTCAGCCTGTCCCGGTCCCTGTGGTCCCACCAACCACATGGGAAGGTCTCAACACCCACCTAGGGTTCCCAGAACCCACCTGGGATATGCCCAGTGCCCACCTGAGGGTTTCCGCTACCAACTAGGGGAGACAGTGATACCAGGAGTTGACAGTGACACTGCTGTGGGCTGACAGTGACCCTGTGGGGGCTGACACGTGGCTGCCACCCTCCCCCCAGGGCTATAATTACCCCTGGGGTTTAATCCTGGATGACCCCATGGGATCAGCCCTAAGAGCTTGTCTGTGTCACCTCCCTGTCACCCCCCCAGCCCCCCTCCCATCACCTGGCAGGTGGCCCCGGGGGGATCACAGTGGCTCATCCCTGCTGAGCCCTGGGGATGGGGGGAGCTGGCAGCCTCCCAAAAGGTGTCTGTACCTCCATCCCTATGGAACCAGGTGTGCCAGGTGTGCAGTGGCACCTGGCTGGTGTCACCAAAGTGTGGCCACAGGGACCGTCCCCTGGGCTGCGTACAGGTGAGGCCATACCTGAGTCCTGGGTGCACCTCACAGGGTGCTGCTCCCAAAAGGGAACAGGTTCAGATGGCACCTGGGGAGGTTCAGGTGGGGTTTTGGGAATATTTTGGGAATATTCCTCCTGGAAAGGGCTGGGGGAGTTTAAGTGCCATGTGGATGTGGCACACAAGGACAGGTCAGTGGTGGCCCTGGCAGTGTGGGGGACACACAGGTGGTCTCAGGGGTCCCCGGGGGGTTTCCCAGCCCAGCATTCCCAATCCCAGCATTCCCACCCCGCTCACCTCCACCAGCAGGAAGCCGGCCCTGCGCAGGTGCCGCCGCGCCAGGGCCCCCCTGCCCAGGAGATCCCGGCCCCGGGAGCTGAACTGCGGGAACTCCCAGCACAGGAAGGCCACCCTGGGGACATGGGGACAGCAGGGGGGACACGGGACATGAGGCTAAACACGGGGAACACCCAGAGCCCACAGACCCCCAGCCCTGGGCAGAGCTGTTCCTCTCCAGTCACCTCCTGTCCCACTCCTCGTCCCCTCTCCTTGTCCCCCTACTTGTTCTCTTCTGTCCCCATTCTGTCCTCCCTCCTCTTCCTCTCGCTGTGTCCCTACCGTCACCTCTTCTCCCCCACTGTCCCTTTCTGTACCACTCCTCCCCTTTTGTCCCCTTCCTTTTCCTGCTACTGTCCCACGCTGGCCCCCACCTTGAGTGACCCCCCGACCCTCTCCACCTCTTGGCCCAGGTGCCTTTGTCCCATCCTGTCCCCTTTCCACCTCCTGGCCCCCAGGGGCAATGCCTTTGTCCCCACATTTCTCTCTTCTTCCTCCTGTCTCACTCCTTTGGCCCCCACTGTTCCCCCTCCACCTCGTGGCCCTTGGGGACAGTGGCTCTGTCCCCTCCTGTCCCACCCTGTCCCCTGCCCACCTCTTGGCCCCCGGGGGCAGTGGCTTTGTCCCCTGAGAATGGGAGAGGTGGGGAGCAGTGAAGTCCTTCACGGGCAGTGGTTTGTTGTCGCTGTCCAGCACCACCTCAGCGTCTGTGGGGACAGAGGGAACAGGGGAGCTCAGAGCCATCCAGGGGCTCTCCCTGACCCCACTCTGGGCAGGAGATGTGTCCGTGGGGGCTCCGTCCCCCATGTCCCATGGGAGGGGACACAGGCCACACGGAGCACGGAGGTCACTGTGGCAGCCGGTGGCCGGTCCCCGACACTGAGGGACAGGGACCGAATTTGACTGGGCTGCGGGAGGGTTAGAGGGGGTGACAGGGCTGGGGAGCAACAGGGGAGGGTGACAGGGCTGGGGGGTGACAGAAGGTGGCAGGACTGTAGTTGCCCAAGTGAAGGTGACAGGGCTGGGAGTACCTGGGGATGCCCAAGGAAAGTGACAGGCCTGGGGTACCCAGGGGTACTTGGGAGATGCTTGGGGCAGGTGACAGGGCTGTGGGTATCTGGTGGAACCTGCAGGGTATGCAGGGCAGGTGACAGGGATGGGGGTGACAGGGGAAAGTGCCCAGGGCAGGTGCCAGGGTGGCACAGGGGATACTCACCAATGTCCCACCCGTACACCGTGCGCACATTGTAGCGCCCGAGGTCATGGCCCCCCAGGGCCCCTGGCAGCGCCTCCCACAGCCCCCGCTGCAAGGGGGTGGCCTTCTCCTTCTCCTTGTCCCTATCCCTGTCCCCCCCCAGTGCCTCGGGGGGCAGGAAGGGGCCCCGGTACCCCGGGGCCTCCAGGCGCGCCGTGGTGTTGATGTGGACGAGCTTCAGCCACGAGCTCTGCGCCCGTGGGGACGAGTCACCTGTGGGGACAGTGGGGATGGCTCAGGGGACACCCACAGCACAAGGGGAATGGCCTCGGGTGAACCAGGGGAAGGGCAGGTGGGATACTGGGAATGTCCTTTATGGAAAAGGCTGTCCAACCCTGGGTGTGCATGTGGCACCTGGGACATGGGTTGTGTCTCCAGGTGCTGAACGAGGTGGGACCAGGGTCAGGTGACACCCACAGGACATGAGGAATAGCCTCAGGTGGCACCCAGGGAGGGGCAGGTTGAATCTCAGGACTATTCCTCACAAGTAAGGCTATCCAGCCGCAGGTGAGGATGTGGCACCTGGGATGCAGTTTGTATCTCAGATGCACAGAGAGTGTCACCTGTGGGGACAGGCCAAGGCAGGTGGGGCTGGGCTCAGGTGACACCCACAGGACAGGGGGAATGGCCTCATGTGGTACCAGAGGATATTCAGGGGCAATTTTGGGAATATTCCTCCTGAAAAGGGCTGTGCAACCCTGAGTGGCTAAAACAGCAGTGTGGATGTAGCATCTGGGACATAGTTGTGTCCCCAGGTGTGGGGGAACAGGTGAACTCCAGCACCTGGGAAGCCCTTCCCAGCCCCAGGCATTCCCTGATTCCATGTCTCCAGTGAGGTTCACCCCCCAGGTCCCATGGGAGGGGACCCAGGGCTCGTGGGCATGGAGGTCACTGTGGCAGCCGGTGGCCGGTCCCAGCCATGGGCAGGGCAGGGACCGAATTTGACTGAGCTGCACCTGCCCAGCATCACCTGTGGGACAGGTAACCCCCACTCCCCGCCTTCCCCGGGGCTGGAGATCCTGGTAAATCCCTGAATCCCACCCTGGAGGGCCCAGCCTCAGTGTCCCAGGCGGCCTCACCTCGGAGGCGGGTGTGGAACTCCGGTGAGAGCACCTGGCGCAGGTAGGGCGGCCGGGCCTGCTGCAGCACACACAGCGACCACACCACGTCCATCAGCACCAGAGGGTCCAGCTGCTGCACCTGCCCCTGCAGCTGCTCGTGGAGCTGCGACACGGAAAACACGGAGGGAAGCTCGATTGCACCCACGGGTACTCCCAGGTGTCCCCACTGTCCCCCTGGGGTGCTGCACAGGTGAGGTTTTAGAGCCCCTCTCAGGTGATCCCTTGACTCCTCACTCCATGGATCCAGCCATCCAACCCCCCTGTCCCATGAGAATGTCCCAGAGACAGATGAGAGCTGGGGGGCACCTGGAGGAGGCTGCGGGCCCCTCTCAGTGCCTAAAGGGGGAGCTGGGAGGGATCTGGGACATGGGAAAAGGAGGAATTTGGGATGGAATCCCTCGTGGTGGGGTTCTTTGAGGTCCCTCCCTCCCCACCCCAAGCACCCTGGAATTCTGGGATTCCCGGGGACCTCACCATGGTGAAGAATTCCTCGCTGGAGCTGGGCTGGAAGTTGAGGCGGGCGAAGGACACAACGATCCCACACAGGTGGGTGACAGACATCTCCTGGGTGTTATCCAGGGAATACTGCGGGAAAACCGGGAATTTGGGGCTGTCCAGAATGGGGATGGGAGGGAACGGTAGGAACATCAGCAAGGGACACCTCCCAGGTGGGAAAAGGGGAGTGAGGAGCCCTGGGATTTTATCCAGGTACAAGGGGAAGCTCTGGAATATCCCAGTCTGGATGGGAGGAAAAGCAGGGGCATATAAAATAGGAGAGAACCAGGAGAGGAGCATTAAGAAAAAAGTAGGAAAAGCCAGCCAAGGAAACACCCCAAGGTGGGAAAACAGGAGTGAAATATCGTTTGGTGCTTCCCTGGGATTTTATCCAGGTACACGGCAAAGCTCTGGAATATTCCAGTATGGATGGCGAAGTGCAGGGAGATGAACTGGGAGGGAACTGGGAGAGGAGCAGCACCAGCACCTGGGGCTGGAGGCTCCAGCTGAATCCAGAGCAAAGTGATCTCAGATTTCCACTGGGAAACGCTGACACAGCCCAGACAGGTGAGAGGTCCCTGCTCCCCACCGGACAGGTGAGGGGTCCCTGCTCACCCCAGGACAGGTGAGGAGTTCATGCTTCCCCCTCAACTCCCCCCAGACAGGTGAGTGGAACCTCCCACCAGTTGTGCCCCCCCCCAATTTCTGCTGGGAAACAGTGACAGCACTCCTGTGAGAGGACCCGTCCCCATACAGGTGAGTGCCCCCCACTCCCCCGTGCCCCCCATGCCCCCTGACCTGTGCGATGCCCTCGGCCAGGGGGCGGCTGAGCCAGCGCAGGGCAGCGAAGGAGCGGGCACAGCGCACCACCTGTGCAGGTGTCAGGGCCCCCAGGTGGGGCTGCAGCTCCAGGGCCAGGCGGTGCAGCACCTGCGGCTGCTGGAAATTCAGCTTACCTGGTGGGGGAGGGCACAGCTGAGGACACGGGGCCACCTGTCCCCCAGTGCCCCCACCACACCTGGGTGTCCCAGAGCACAGCTGAGAGCTGGGAATGGTCACCTGGAAATGGGAAGGCTCCAGGGAAGCCTTAGAGCCCATTCCACACAGAGCATGTCTGGCACCAATACAGACCCATATGAGTCACCTCTCAGACCAGTCCAGACTGGAAAGGGGGTGGGGGTGGAAGATCCTCTCCCCCAGCTACCTGGTGCCTCAGGTGGAAACACAGCCTGGGACACCTGAGCTCGGGGAGGAATTGGGGTCACCGGGGGAAACTGGTGGCCCTGGGTGCAACTGGTGTCACTGGGAGGGATGAGTGGCCCCAAGTAGTCCTGGAGTCCAAAGGGGCTCCAGGTGTCCTGGGGAGGGACTTGGACTACCTGGAGTGACAGAACATGTCACTCCAGAATGGGCTCACACTGAGCTCCCAGGTGTGCTGGTGTCTGTGCCTGGAGCACACAGGTAGCCTACAACGCCCGCCCCACCTGTTCCAACCCCAGGATCAGGATAACCCACTGGAGAAGAGCTTGGGCTCACCTGGATTCCCTCCTCCCACCTGACTGGAGAACAGCCCATGGGAAGGTCTGGGACCCCAGAGCTCACCTGGCTGCCCCCACCTGCCACCAGCCCAGGTGGCTCCCAGCCCCACCCCATGAGATCCGTGTCCGAATGCCTGCCCAGGTGCCCCCCAGCCCAGGTGCCTCCCAGGCACTCACTGTAGGCGAAGAGCAGGTCTGTGAGCACGGGCAGCCCCAGCTCAGGGGGTTTCTGCAGCAGGTGGTAGGACAGGGCACGCAGCAGGGGCACACAGCGGCGCTGCTGCAACGCCAGAGCCAGCGCCATCCGCCGGATCTCGTCCACATCCAGCTGCTCTGCCAGCTCCAGGGCCTGGGGCAGGGGGATAGGGGGCAGGTGAGAAGGGCAGAGCAGGGGGGACCCCCTGGGGATTGCACTGCTCTGCCAGAACCTGTGAAAAGTGGGACAGGTGAGGGGAAACAGCCAAGAGGAGATCCCCTTGGGATCAAAGTGCTCCACCAGCTCCAGAGCCTAAGACAGGGGGACAGGGGAGGGGGGAACAGTGCCTGGGTGTCCCCTGACGCCCTGCAGTGCCCAGGTGTCCCACATTCCCCCACAGTGCCCAGGTGTCCCATGTTGCCCCCCCAGTGCCCAGGTGTCCCATGTTCCCCTGCAATGCCCAGGTGTCTCCTGAGGCCCCACAGTGCCCAGGTGTCCCATGTTCCCCCACAGTGCCCAGGTGTCCCAGCCCCCCGCAATGCCCAGGGCCCACCTTGTCCTCCAGGCGCTCCATGAGGGTGGGTGCCAGGTGTCCCACCTTGGCCATGAGTGTCACCACGGTGCGTGCTCCCTCCAGCTCGGTCCAGCGCAGCTCCAGCTTGCGCAGCACTTCTGGCAGGAGGGGGCTGTCCTTGTGCCCCGCCAGGTGCTCTGCCAGGTGCACCAGCTGGCGCAGGGGCAGCCGCCGGAGCCGCCACAGCACCTCCTGCTCCACGGAGCGCACCTGGTGCCCGGCACGGGGCACACCCAGCACGGGCAGCGCCCGCAGCACCTGCACCAGCGTCGTGTTCCACACCTGGGAGATCTGGGGGACAGGGACAGGGGTGGGACAGGGGCACCAGGGTGGTGGGGAGCATCTGGGAGATCAGGGAACACAGGGACAAGGGTGGGACAGGTGTGGAAGGGGAGCACCAGGGGTGTGTGGAACACCTGGGAGATTTAGGGGAACAGGGACAGGTGTGGGACAGGTGTAGGAAAGGGCAGTGTTCCACACCTGGGAGATCTGGGGGAATAGGGACAGATGTGGGACAGGTGTAGGACAGGGCGGTGTTCCACACCTGGGAGATCTGGGGGAATAAGCACAGAGGTACAACAGGTGTGGGGCTGGGATCAGCAGCTGAGGGTTTGGGGTGCTGCTCATCCTCCTGTGCTCCCTCCCAGCTCTGAACAGTCATACACAGACTAGAGTGGCCCAGATACTGCCACACCTGTCCCACAGGTTTGGGGACAGCCACCTGTGCTCCAGCACCACCTCACAGGCGTGTCCTGGGCGGTCAGGTACAGCCCACACCTGGAGCTGCCCTGGGCACCCCATCCCCTTCCCACGGCATCCCCATGCCTGCCAAACAGCAGTCCAGCAATCCAGGCGCCCCCCGTGCCCCCCTTGCCCCACCTGCCCGTCCAGGGTGTCGAGGAGCTGCAGCAGCCGGGGGTCCCCGTGGAAGCCCTGGGGGTCCAGGTGCCGCTCCGTGGCAAGGCGGGCGAGGCGGGCGATGGCCATGCCCGCCAGGTTGCTGCTCAGGGCCCGCCCCCCGCACACCTGGAGCAGCTCCTGCGGGTCCGTGGCCCCCTGGATCAGCTCCCGGAGCTGCTGCTCCGCGGCCGCCCCCTCCTCCCGGGGTTGTGCCTGGGGGGTCTCGGCCCACCTGGGTGGGCCGGGGTACAGGGGACGGGCTGGGGGGGCCCTGCCCGGGCCGGGGGGGATCCCGGGGGGCGGCCGGGGGGCCCCGGGGGGGCCCGGGAGCAGCAGGAGGCGGCAGCAGCGGCGAACGAGGTGTGCGGCCATGGGGGCGGCGGGGGGGTCACAGCCACATCCTGGGGGGCTGCGGGGGAAGGGAGTGTCGGGAACATCCCTGGCGGGGGACTCGGCCCCCAGGCCCCCCCAGTGCCCCTCGGGGGGGATTTCCCAGCCCCTCCCCAGGGATGCAGCTCCATATTCCCAGTGCTCCCAGTAACCTTCGCTGAGCCCCCCCCGGATATTCCCCGCCGGAACCCCGGTCGGATCACACTCTCCCCCCGTGCCCTCCGGTTCCGCTGTCCCCCCCCACCCCGGCATGCCCTTCCCCACCCTTCCCCTCCAACCCCGTATCGAGCCCCCCGCTCCCGGCTCCTCCCGCATTCCCGAGTCCCGGGACATCCCCTCAGGCCCCCGGGCCCGGGCCCCGTTCCGCCTCTCCCCGCTTCGGGCCTGGGCCCCCTCCCCGGGATTCCCAACCCCCGGATCCCGATCCCATCCCGGATCCCATTCCCGATCCCATTCCCGGTTCCCCCCGACCCCAATCCCCATCCCATTCCTGGTTCCCCCCGATCTTGATCCCATTCCCGATCGCATTCCCGCTCCCATTCCCGGTTCTCCGCTCTCATTCCACTTCCCATTCCCGGTTCCCCGCTCCCATTCCCGGTTCCCCGCTCCCATTCCCGCTCCCATTCCCATTCCCCGATCCCATTCCCGATCCCATTCCCGATCCCATTCCCGGTTCCCCACTCCCGTTCCTCTCTGACCTCTCCCGCCCCTGCCCCGCGCACGGGCCGCCACCGAGGCGCGCACTGATGACGTCGCAGCCCTGCGCCCGCTGCGCACGGGCCCCCCTGTTGCGTCATCACCCGGCGCCGGCGCCGCCACGTCCGGGGCGGGCGGGAGCGGCCCCGACACCGGGACAGGGCCGGGCCCTGGGAGTGTGCCCGCAGCGCCTCCCAGTGCCCTCCAGTTCATCCCAGTGCCGCCCAGTGCCAACTGGTGCCGCCCAGTGCCTTCCAGCTCATCCCAGAGCCTCCCCAGTGCTCCCCCAGTGTGTTCCCAGGGCTCCCCCAGTTCACCCCAGAGCCCCCCCACTGCACCCAGTGCTCCTCCCGTGTCCCCCCAGTGCGTTCCCAGTGCCCCCCCAGTTCCAGTGCCCCCTGGAGCACCCCCCTCCCCGCGCTCTCCGAGCAGGGTTGTATGTTACTGATCGATTATCGATGCCTATGGGCTATTGATCGTTTATTGGGATCGATGAGAACCCCCCGGTGCCGACAGGCGCGGGGGGTCCGAGAGGGGTGGGGGTGTCCGGGGGGCTCCTCGGGGGGGTCCCAGCTCGGGGGGCTCCTCAGCGCCGGGCGAAGTCCCCTCCTGCGGGACAGGAGGTTCAGGGGGGGCCGGGGGCGCCTTGGGGAGCCCCCCAACCCCCTGCAGCCCCCTCGGCTACCCAAGGACCACCCCGGACGCTCCCCAGGCCCCCCTACCCCTGCAGGGCTCGCAGTGGCACCGGGAAATGGGGGGCAGCAGCGCGGGGCTCTGCCCCAGCCCCCTCCCCGGATCCCCAGGACCCCCCGGTGCCCCCCGGGACCACCCCCCAGCCCCACTATCCCCGCAGGGCTCACAGTGGCACTGGGTGATGCAGTGGGCTGAGCCCCACCCCGGACCCTCCAGGATCCCTCGGGACCCACCCCAGGACCCTTCAGCACCCCCCTGCAGGACCCCCCACCCAGCAGCATCCCCCGTCCCCCCCGGACCCCCGCGGGGCTCGCAGTGGCACTGGGCGATGCGGGGCTGTGTCACCCCCCAGGATCTCCCAGGACCCCCCCTCCCTGCCCCCGGGACCCCCCGGACCCCTGCAGGGCTCGCAGTGGCACTGGGCGATGCGGGGCAGCAGCGCGGGCCGGGGGCGGCCGCGGGGGCAGGGCAGGAGGAGGGGGCGCACGGGCCGGGCGGGGTCCAGGCGGTAACTGCAGCACTCGCACAGCGACCGCACGTACGGCTCCTGGGGTGGGGGGATGCGGGGGGGGTCACACGGAACGGGGGGACCCCCGTGGGCACCCCCCGGCTACCTGAGCCCACCCCCCTCCGCACCTGGAGGGTCCTACATCGCAGCGACCCCGGCTCCCTGAGCCCCTGGGGGTCCCACACACCCCGCTCCCCCCGCCTTCTCCCCACGCCTGGGGGGTCCCACCTGTCCCCGCCCGCCCCTGAGCGCTGACAGCGGCACCCCCACACCCGGGGGTCTCACATCCCCACACCCGGGGGTCTGACCCCCCCACACCCGGGGGCTCACATCCCCACACCCAGGGGTCTCACATCCCCACACCCGGGGGTCTCACATCCCCACACCCGGGGGTCTCACCTCCCCACACCCGGGGGCTCACATCCCCACACCCAGGGGTCTCACATCCCCACACCCGGGGGTCTGACCCCCCCACACCCGGGGATCTCACCTCCCCACACCCGGAGGTCTCACTGCCCCATACCCGGAGGTCTCACCTCCCCACACCCAGGGGTCTCACCTCCCCACACCCGGACGTCTCACCTCCCCACACCCGGGGGGTCCGACCCTCCCGCACCCGGGGGTCTCATCCCACGACACCTGCGGGTGCCCCAGCTCTCCCCTCGCCCCCTGGGGGTCCCGCCCGCTCCCCCCGCACCTGAGCGCTGACGGCGGTGCGGGACCGACACCCCCCCGCGCAGTAGGTGACGCGGACGCCCCGCAGGACACACGCGCCCTTGGCGATGGTCCGGAGCGCCGTGAGGAGCCGGCACGGCCCGGGGGGCTCCTCTGAGGGCAGGGGGCGCGGAGTGAGCAGAGGGGCCTCGGGGCCGCCTCCACCCGCCCGCGGCTCCCCACATGCGGGGTCTCACCTGGCCACTCGTCCCGGCACACGGGGCAGCAGCTCCCGGCCTCCCGCACCGGCTCCGTGCCCTGCGGGGACCCCTGCGCTCAGCCCCTGCCCGCGGGGACCCGCCCGCGACCCCCCGGGACCCTCCCGGGACCACCCCCGACCTCTGGGCAGGTGAGCGCGGGGCAGGTGGTGGCACAGGTGACACGTCCCTCGGCGCAGCGGCAGGTCCCGCACTGCTCCTGCCACTCGCTGTCCGCCTGGGGGGGACAGGGACCCCCAAACACGGGTCAGGGACACCCCAGACACAGCCCTGAGGCAGAGACAGCCAAACACGGGATGTTCCCCCAAACACAGGGAACACCCCCCCGAGCCCCCGGCCCGCTCACCGCTCGCAGCTCCCCGCGGTACCGGCACCCGCAGCCCCCCGCGCTCACGCAGTGCCCGGAGCCGTTCCGGTACCGCCCGGGGGCGCAGGAGCAGCGCGGGGCGGGGGGCGAGGGGGTCCCGGGGGTTCCAGGGGTGCCGGAGGTCGGGGGAGTCCCAGGGGTCCCAGGTGTGCCGGGAGTTCCAGGAGTCCCGCGGGTGCCGGGGGTCGCGGGGGTCCCGGGGGTGCCGGGAGTTCCAGGGGTCCCGCCGCAGGTCCCGGGGGGCTCCGCCAGGTCCCGGCAGCTGCGCTCGCAGGCGGGGCCGGGGTCCAGCCAGACCTCGCCCGGGGGGCAGCCTTGGGGCACCGGGAATGGCACTGACACCGTGAGCGGCACCAGCCCTCCCGCCTTCCCTCCTTCCTACTTTCCGTCCCTCCGGCCCTCCCTCCTTCCATTGCCCTGTCCCCTCCATCCCTCCCGTCCCTCTCTCCCTCCACTCCTCGCTCCTTCCTCCCTCTTTCCCTCTCCTCCATCTCTCCTTCGATGCCTCTCTCCCTTCCTCCTGACCCTTCAGTTTTCTCTCCCTCTGTCTCTCCCCACAACCCTCCGTTCCCCCGTCCCACACTCCATCCCTTTCCTCGTCCCTTCACCCCTCTCTCTCTCCTCCTTTCCCTTCCTCCCATTCTCCCTCCATTCCTCCTCTTTCCATCCCTCGATTCCTCCCCCGTCCCTCCCTCCTTCTATTCTCCCGCCCTTCCATCCCTCCATCCCCCTTCCCAACCTCTGCCCCAACATCCCTCCAACCCACCCCACCCTCCATCCCTCCCTCCCCCCTTCCTTCCCTCCATCCCCTCCAATCCTCCCTCCCGCTCCCCCGTTCCCCCCGCCTCACCGGGGCAGGGTTGGGGGTTACACGCCGCCGTCTCCTCCCCGGGGGTCTCCCCGCACAGAGACCCCCCCTCGGGGCCCTCCCGGCACTGCCGGTGTCGTGTCCGGATGCCACCGCCACAACTGCGGGAGCAGCGCGACCAGGGGGACCAGGGGGACACGGCAGGGGACAGCGGGGACAGGGGGGACACGGGGGATACGTCGGGGGACACGGGGGGTGAGTGGGACCAAGGGGACGCGAGGGTGGAAAAGGGGGACATGGAGGTCGTGGGGGACAGAACGGACACGGGGGACCCTGGCGACCAGGGGGACATGGGGGTCACAGGGGCCGCAGGGGACACGGGGGACAGGGGTGACACGGAGATCGTGGACTCCGGGGAGGGACACGCCAGCGCCGGGCACGTCAAGGTCCCGTTCCCGCAGGTGCTGCACCGGGGGACACGCGGGTGTCACCGTCACCGTTCTGGGGGCTCCGCTGCGTGGTACTGCAACCGTCCCTGTCCCACCGCCACTGTCCCCGGCCCACCGTGTCCACCCGTGTTGTCCCCCTGTCCCCGTGCCCGCCCCACTCTCCCCGTGTCCGTCCCGCCGTATCCCACGGTGTTTGTCCCACTGTCCCCGTCCCTGTCTCCCCGTGTCCCCCTCTGTGTCCGTCCCATCGCCACTGTCCCCAACCCAGTGCCACCGTCTCCATCCGAGTCACCGTGCCAGTCCCCCCATGTCCCCACTCCAGTGTCACAATGCCCACCCACCGTGTCCCCCCATGTCTCCCCCCCGTGTCCATCCCACTCTCCCCATGCCCATCCCATCACTGTACCTGCCCCCCGTCTCCCCCACAGCCGTGTCCCCCTCCCGTGTCCCTCCCCACCGTGTCCCCCCGCCGTGTCACCCACCAGTTGTGACACCCGATCTGGGTCACCCCCCCCGGGGGCACCTCGCGGCTCCCGTTGCCCCCGCCGGGGGTCCCGCAGCGGCACCGGCCCAGGGGGACACAGTGACCGTCCTGCAGCAGCTGCCCGGGGGGACACCGGCACCCTGGAGGGCACGGAGGACGCTGGGACCCTTGGACGGGGGTACGGGAGGGGGCACAGGGACCCTTAGAGGGCACTGGGACCCTGGGGGAGCACCTGTGGATGCTGGGGGGGTATCGACACCCGGGTGGGGAGCATGAGGTGACACTGGAACTCTTAGGGAGCACTGGGCCCTTGGGGGGCACCCGCGGGTGCTGAGGGGGGCACCGACACCCTGGGGGGGAGCATGACGGGACACTGGGACCCTCTGGGGACACGGCGGAGACAGAGAGGTATCCAAGGGTGCTGAGGGGGTACCCGTGGATGTGGGGGGCACGGGGAGGCACCCATGGGTGCTGGGGGGGCACTGGGGGACACAAGAGCACTACTGGGACATTGCGGAGGGTGGGTAAGAGGAGCTACAGCACCCGGGGGGGCGCACTGGTGGGCACGGGGGAGCCCATGGGGGCTGGCGGGGCATTGGAGTCTGAGGGGGAGCACGGGTGACACGGGGGGCACCCCCGGGTGCCGGGACAGCGCCCCCACTTCCCCGCGGTGGGGCCGTACCTGGCTCGCAGGGGCCCTGCAGACACAGCACCTGCGCCCAGGTGTCCGCGCAGCTCCGGGGGCACCGTCCGGCACAGGCACTGCGGGTGCGGCCCCCCCCGCACCCCGGCGCTGGGGGGGCACGGCACCCCATCAGCACCCCCAAGGGTGCAGGAGTGGGGGTTATCAGGGTGGGGGGCCCCGGGGGCAGAATCCCGGTGTGGGGGTCCCTGTTAGGGGGTCCCAGAGTGGGGGTCCCCAGAGGGGGTTACCAGGGTGGAGGGTCCACAGGGTAAGGGTCCCCAGAGCAGGGGGTTTGGGTGTCCCCAGGGTGCTGGAGTGGGATACTCTAGAGAGAGGTTACGGGGGTCCCCGGGACATAGGGGGTCCCTGGGTGGGGGGTTACCGTGGTAGGGAGGTCACAGGGTGGGAGGTCCCTGGGGGGCGTTACCAGGGCGGGGGGTCCCCAGGGTACTGGATGGGCGCTTCCCTGAGGTGGGGGGTCCCAGGGAGGGGGGTGCCCATGGTGAGGGTCCCAGGGGGTTACCGGCACAGGCAGTGGTGTTGGTGTGGCAGCTCTCGCTCTGTGTCCGGACCCCCGCACATGCCCCGCCGGGGGTCTCGGGGTTCAGGGGGTGCCGGTGGCGCAGGCGGGACCCCCCCCCACAGGGGTCTCCGCAGGGTCCCCACGGCCCCCAGGGACTCCAGTCACAGGGCTCTAGAGGGCACGAGGGGGCACCGGGGTCACCGGGACCCCCAGGACCCTCCCTGGATTCCCATGACCCTCACGACCCCGCACGATTCTTAGAACCTCTCAGACAAAAAGGACCCCCAACACCCCCACAAACACCTGGACCCCCCAAGACTCCTCCAGGACCCCTCTGTCTCCCCCCAGGGGCTCCCCTCCATGCCTTGTGTGACACCCCTGTCACTCCCAGGACCCTCAAGAAACGCCCGCCCACCCCCCTGCCCCTCTGTACCGGCTGCACATGGGGTGTCCCAGCATTGGGGTCCCTCGGGGGTGCAGGTGCTGCGGGCGAGAGGCACACACGGTGAGTGGGGGGTCACCAGAGATCCCCCCGGCCCACCCATCACCCCCAACTCACCACTGCTGGCAAGGGCCAGGGGTCCAGTGCTCGCCCAGTCCCCGCTCGCCCCCCGCCCAGGGACACAAGGGTGGGCAGGGGGTCTCCTCGCACCCCCGACTCTGCTCCTGGGGGGCCCCGCAGGGTGTCCCCTCGCCCTCGGGGGCGATGGGAGTCCTGGGGCGGCAGGGAGGTCACACAGGGCACGGCAGTTCCCCCCGCTCCCGTGTTCCCTCAGGCTCATGTTGCTCCCCCAATCTCATGTCCCCCTCCCAGACTCACATCCTCCCCATGTCCCCCCAGTCCCGTGCCCCTCCAACGCTGTGTCCCTCCCAGACCCTTTGTGTCCTCAAAGTGCCATGTGTGTGCCCCCAAAATGTCACGTCCCCCCAGTGCCAGGTGTGTCCCCAAGGTTACATAGCCCCCCATAGATGACATGTG
>JAWWEE010000074.1:354992-405965 GCA_035221455.1 Xenops minutus | reverse complement strand
CCGGGGGGCCCGGGGGCCCCCGGGGGGCCCCCGGCGGGGGCGGGGCCGCCCCGGCCCCACCCATGACGTCACACGGCACCGCCCGGTGACGCCACCAGGGGGCGCTGCCGCCGGCCCCGCCCCGGGGTGGGCGTGGTCACGCGACGGGCGTGCTTGTATCGATGACATCATCGGCGCGATGACGTCACCTGGCGCGTGACGTCAGCGCGTCGCGGGACAGCGGAGGCCCGTGAGTTTCCCGGGGAGGGGGCGCGGGGGGGTCACGTGACCCGGGGGGCCCGGGGGGGTCCCCGGGGGGGTTTGGGGTCCGGGGGGTGTTTTCGGGGGTGTTTGGGGGTCTCGGGGGTGTTTGGGTCTCCAGGGGGGACACGCGTGGCAGCGGCGGGGCCGGGGCGGGTGCTGGGAGGGGTCACCCCGACCCCCGGGGGCCGGGCCGGGCCGGGCCGGGGGCTGCGCCAGCTGGCGAGGTGATCCATCCCGGGGCCATTCCCGGCTGGACAAGGCCAGGCTGTCCCGGCGCTATCCCCGACTGCACAGGCGAGGCTGTGCCGGGCCAATTCCCGGCTCTCGGGGTAATTCCCAGCTACCTGGGCCACTTCCCATCTCCAGGGCCAATTCCCATCTCCCGGGGCCATTCCCAGCTCCCGGGCCAATTCCCATCTCCAGGGCCAATTCCCATCTCCCTGGGCCATTCCCGGCCCCCGGGGCAATTCCCGGCTCCAGGGCCAATTCCCAGCTCCAAGGGCAATTCCCATCTCCCGGGGCAATTCCTGGTTCTAGGGCCTATTCCTGGCTCCCGGGGCAATTCTCAACCCCCGGGGCCTTTCCCAGCAGGTCTAGACTGCACCGGGGCCATTCCCAACTCCCGGGCCAATTCCCAGCTCCCGGGGCTATTCCCGGCTGCCGCTCCCGCTGTCTCCCATCCCATCCCATCCCATCCCATCCCATCCATCCGTCCATTCCATCCCTCCGTCCATCCCATCCCTCCATCCGTCCGTCCGTCCATCCCTCCCTCCATCTATCCCTCCCTCTCCCTCTCTCTCCATCCCTCCATCCCATCCCTCCCTCCCTCCCGTCCGATCCCGAACTACAACTCCCAGCGCTCCGAGCTCCCTCCGTTCGCAGCCGGATCCGGCCCCTCTCGGCGCCTTCCGCGCCCCAAATTCCGGGGGGAGGAGGAGGAGGAGGAGGGGGAGGAAGAGGAGGAGGGCGGGGGGAGGCCGAGGCCGCTGCGGGGCTGCCGAGCTGCCCCGGCCCGGCTCCCGATCCCGCTCCCGATCCCGCTCCCACTCACGCCCCGCTCTCCCCCAGGACCCCGCCGCGGCCATTTGACGGACTCGGTGTCGGAAGGAGCGCAGGAGAAGGCCGGGAAGGAGCTGGGAAGGAGGCCGGGAAGAGGCCGGGAAGGAGCCCGGAGGGGGCCGGGAAGAGGCTGAGGAAGAGGCCGGGAAGGGGCCCCGGGGCAGCGATGTCGGCGGGGGGAGCGCCCCAGGTACGGGGGCATTCCCGGGGGGATTCCCGGGGGGATCCCCCGCTCCTCTGCCCTCCCGGCACATCTGGGGGGGCATTTTGGGGGATTGCCGGGGCCGGGGGCTCCTCCGGTGCTTCTTTTCCTCAGCCTGCGGGGCCCCCCAGAGCCTTTCCCGGAAATTCGCGCTTTGGGAAGTCCCGGAGCGCGGGGGCCCCTTCGGCTCTGCCTCCACCGGGCTCGGGAACACGAGAGGGATCCTGCGGGACTGGGGGGTCTGGGGCGTTCAGTGCCCCTGGGAAAGAGGGATCGGTTCCTCAGGAAAGGTTCTTCCCTCGGTGCGAAGGATCCACGGGGGGGGGCAGTGAGTGGGGCTTTGGGAGGGCAGGAATCCAGTGTGGGGATCAGGGATTCGGTTTGGGGGAGCAGGGATTGGGAGATCTGTGTTGGAGGATCTGTGGGAACTCATCCCTCGGCTCCGGGGGCTCTGCCGAGCCCTGCTTGCTCCAATGGGGAAACTGAGATACTGCAGCTTTCCCGTGCTGAGGGGAATTCCAGTGGCACCCAGTGCCAGGATTTCCTGTGGGAATGAACCCACCTGGAGCTGGGACGGCCACCAGAGAACGTGGGAGAGGGGGGGGACATCCCTGTCACCTGGACAGGACATGCTCCAGTGCCGTGGGCTCCATTCTGGAATGAGGGGCCTGGACATAGGATTCAGGATGCGGGAACAGGGGGTGGTCCCTGCCCAGGCAAATGTCCCAAAATGAAACAAAGGGACCCCAAATAGTCCCAAAATACCGCTGAGCTGCTGCCCCCTCCCCAGCCCGCTCACGCCCTGGATCTGCTTCCGTATTCCCGGCTGAGCCCGGCACCACGGGCCGGATCCCAGCTGGATGCCGTCGGTGCCGAGATCCCATCAGATCCCTGCACAGGTGAGTAGGGGGGGGACATGGGCAGGGAACACCATGGGATGGGTGGGGGGTGGAGAATTCTCCACTCAGACCTTGTGCATTTTTGTGGGAGCTTTGAACTGGGATGATGAAAGTGTTCCAGGGGATTCCCAGGGGTGGGAGAGGCTGCGGGAAGAAACCAGAGCCCAGGAGTGGCTCCATCCCACCTCACCTGGAGCCTGGTTCCTCAGGAGTGACTCCATGCCCCATGCCCAGAGCCCAGTTCTCTTCGAGAACAACTCAGTCCTACCTTCCTGGTTCTCCTGGTGGCAGCTGCATTCCCAATCCTGGCTCTTTGGGTGACAGTTCTGTCCCCCCTTGCCAAATCCCGGCTCTCCCAGTGACACCAGTGTCCCCCCAGGGTACCGGTTCTTCAAGCCGGGGGGTTTATTCGGGATGAAGCCACCGGAGGAGCCGTTCGGAGCTGCACGGACGGGCCCGGAGGACTCCAAGGCCCTGGGCAGCCCGTGCGCTGGTGAGTCCGGATCCACAGGAATGGGGCAGTGGGATGGTGTGGGGACATTTGGGGCCAGTTTGGGACACGTTGGGGCCCTTTGGGACATGCTGGGGCCAGTGGGGAGCTGTTCTGAGCCAGTTTTCAGCCATTTTGGAGCCATTCAGGGCCATTTTGCAGCCACTTGTTATTGATTTATGGCTGTTCTGGGCTGGTTTTGGCCAGTTTTGTGGACCAGTTTTTGCCATTTTGGACCAGTTTATGGCCCTTCTCAACCAGTTTTGGCCATTCTGGGCTGGTCTGCAGCAGTTTTGGGCCACTTTTTGTGTTCCTGGGCCAGTTTGCCCCCATTCTGGGCCAGTCTGAACCGGTTTGTGGCCATTTTGTGACCAGTTTATGGTAATTTTGCGTCTGTTTTGGCCATTCTGGGCCAGTTACTCGCAGGTTTTTCCTGGTACTAGGCCAGCACCACTGAAGGCGAGGCTGTGGGGTGCAAGGAGGTTTGGGGGGGTGTCACAAACTGGGGAGTGCAATGAATTTTTTTTGGGAAATTTGGGGGTTCTTTGGGGTACCACAAACTGGGGGGTTCATGGGTGTTTGGAGGCTGTTTGGGGGCCACAGACCACTGTGATTTGGTGGTGGGGGTCCCACAAGGAGCCGGGGGGGCTGGACCCAGGTGCTTCTCACTGGGGACAGCCTGGGATTCCCTGGGAGCCGGGCTGATGCCGGGATCTCTCCGGTGCAGTGGAGCCCGGGCGGGTGAGCAAAGTGGAGCCTGAGGAGAAGCCTGGGATCGGCGCCGGCTCCCTGGAGCTGTTCCCGGCTGCCGGCAGCAGCTCCAGCCGCTGGTTCCCTGGTGGGCAGCGCGGCCCTGAGCCCCCCCGGGACCCCCCAGCCCCCCGTGCCGGCTGCTGGGGGGCCCAGGGGGGTGTCCCCGGCCCCTTCCACTGTGCCCAGTGTGGGAAGGGCTTCCGGCAGAAGCAGAGCCTGGTGACGCACGAGCGGATCCACACCGGGGAGAAGCCGTTCCGGTGCGGGGACTGCGGGAAGAGCTTCAGCCAGCGGCCCAACCTGCTCACGCACCGGCGGGTGCACACGGGCGAGCGGCCCTTCCCCTGCGCCCAGTGCGGCAAGAGCTTCTCGCAGAAGGCCAACCTGCTGGCCCACCAGCGCATCCACGGCGCCCACCCCGAAGAGGGCAAGGCGCGGGCGCGGCCGGCGCGGGGCTGCACCGAGGACACGCCCTTCGTGTGCCCCGAGTGCGGGAAGAGCTTCCGGCAGAAGCCCAACCTCATCACGCACCGGCGCATCCACACGGGCGAGCGGCCCTTCTCCTGCTTCCTGTGCGGCCGCAGCTTCAACCAGAAAACCAACCTGGTGACACACTACCGGGTGCACACAGGTGAGCGGCCCTTCGCCTGCGCCCAGTGCGGCAAGCGCTTCACCCAGAAAACCAACCTGGTCACCCACCAGAGCACCCACACCGACCTGCGCCCCTTCCCCTGCGCCCAGTGCCACAAGTGCTTCAAGGACAAGGTGTCCCTCAAGGCCCACCAGAAGACGCATGTCCCTCGCCAGCGCCGCTGCCTCGCGCGCGGCCCGGCCCCCGCCGCGCCCTTCGGGGCCGCGCCCACCCTCTTGCCCCCCGCGCCCGCCCCGCAGGACACCCCCTTTGCCCCGCTCCCGCCTGCCCCGAAGCCCCCTGAGGGCACTGAGCTGTTCCCCTGTGAAGAGAAAGTCTTCCCTGCCCCACCCTCAGGCGAGCCCCCCTTCCCCTGCGCCCACTGCAGCGATGGCTTCTGCCCCAAGGTGCCCCTGCTGCGGCCCCCTGAAGTGCCCCCAACCTTCTCCCCTGGTCCCCCCCTTCTGGGGCCCCCAGGGGCGCAGCCAGGGCTCGGGGATGCTGCGGCATCCCCAGAGAAGCCCTTCATCTGCAACCAGTGTGGGAACAGCTTCGGGCTCTGGCTCGCCCTTGTCGCCCACCAGAAGAGCCACGCAGGGCACAAGCCGTGCCCTGGGGCCCCCCCTGAGCCCGGCCCTGGTGCAGAGCCATCCCCTGGGTCCCCCCTGGCGCGGGCGGGTGAGGCCCAGCCCTGCCCCTGCCCCGAGTGCGGGCGCAGCCTGGCGCAGTGCGAGCGGCTGCTGCGGCACGGCCATGGTGCCGGCGGGCACGGCCCCTTCCGCTGCGACACCTGCGGGAAGCGCTTCAGCCTCAAAACCAACCTGGCCACCCACCAGCGCATCCACACAGGTGAGCGGCCCTTCACCTGCGGCGTCTGCGGCCGCCGCTTCAACCAGAAGGGCAACCTGGTGACGCACTACCGGGTGCACACGGGCGAGCGGCCCTTCGCCTGCACCCAGTGCGGGAAGCGCTTCGCACAGAAGCCCAACCTGCTGGCCCACCAGAAGACCCACCTGGGCCGCCAGCCCTTCACCTGCCTCGAGTGCCCCAAGCGCTTCAAGAGCAAACTGTCCCTGCGGGTGCACCAGCGGGTGCACGTGGGGCCCCCCGGCTCGGCCTCCGGCACTGCGGACCCTGCCGGGACCCCCTTCCCCTGCGGGCTCTGCGAGGAGACCTGCAGGGAGCATGGGAGGCCGCAGGTGAACCCGCGTGGGCGGCCACACAGCTGCAGCGAGCAGCGTCACACCTGCGCCGGGCATCATCACACCTGCACGGAGCAGCGCCACATCTGTGCTGAGCAGCTGCATACCTGCGTCAAGTGCCCCCACGCCTGTGCTGAAGGCCCCCATACCTGTGCCAAGCGGCTGCACACCTGCATGGAGCAGCCCCACTCCTGCATGGAGCAGCCCCACTCCTGCACCAAGCAGCAGCACACCTGTACCGAGCATCCTCACCCCTGTGTGGAGCAGCCCCACACGTGCAGCGAGTGCCCGCACACCTGTGCTGAGCATCCTCACCCCTGTGAGCAGCCGCACGCCTGTGCTGGGCGGGCCCACCCCTGCGAGCAGCCCCAGCCGTGTGCCGAGGCGCCCCAGCCATGCCCCGAGTGCCCCCACGGCTGTGCCGAGCGGCCGCACACGTGTGCCGAGTGCGGGAAGCGGTTCCGGCAGAAGGTGAACCTGGCCGTGCACCTGCGCACGCACACCGGGGAGCGCCCGTTCCGCTGCGCCGACTGCGGCAAGGGCTTCAGCCAGAAGGCTCATCTGCTGCGGCACCGCCGCACCCACGGCGGCGGCCTCGTGCCCGCCTGCTCTGCTGGGGAGCCCCTGGGCAAGGGTCCGGAGCCCCCGGCCCTGCTGCTGCCCCCCTGCTCCCGCGGGGCCCCCCCCGCCCGGCCTGACAGCCCCTCGGGCGCTGCCGACATCCTCCTGCAGCTCATGCAGGATGAGCCCCCCCCGGGCCCCGGTGCCGCCCCAGTACCCCCATGCAAGTGCCCGGAGGGCAGTCCAGGCCCCAGGGCGCCAGGGCTGCCCCCCCCGTGCTGCTGTGCTGCCTGCCTGGCCCCCCGCCCCCCTGAGCTCCCCCGCGGGCAGCTCTGGGCCAAGGCTGGGGGGTGCGCACAGGCCTTTGAGGAGAAGCGAGTGCCGGGAGCACCGGGAGCGCCAGGAGTGCCGGGAGTGCCAGGAGCACCGGGAGTGCCGGGAGCACCAGGAGTGCCAGAGCAGGAGCGTGGCGAGGAGAAACCGGCACCGTGTCCTGGCTGTCTGTAACGCCCCTGGGACCCGCACTTGGATGTGCAGCAAGATGCACACTGGGACCCCTGCCAGGACCCCCACCCCTGCCCCTGCACTGGGACCCTCACTGGGACCTGCCCTGGCTGCCTGGGACCCCCACCAGGATCCCCACTGACAAGGGCCAGCCCTTGGCTCCTGTGCTCACCCACACCTGACCTGGACAAGGACGGAGCCGAGGGGGCAGAGCCCAGGGGACACCTCCGGCCAGACATGGCACTGGGACTTGGAGGAGCCTCGTGGGGATTGGATGAGGCAGAACAGAGCCAGACTTGGACATGGCACATTTCTGGCTCAGGAAGACACCAAAGGACTTGGAGGGGGTGGCACTGGACCTGAATCTGCCATGTTGGCTCTGGCCACGTGGATGGGGAAGATGCTGGATCCAGTGGCTTAAAAGTTGTGTCCACTGGAGCCAGCTGTGGGATGAGAGGGGCTTCCAAGGGCTCTGGCTGCTTCCAGAACCTTGGGGCCTGTTCCAGAGTGGATGGCATTCCACAAGGACACAGCTGGGATGGAAGAGGCAAGCCCTGCCAGCGCAGGGGTCCTGGGGCCATTTCTGCTGCTGGATGACCTGGGATCCCAAGTCCAGCTCCGCACAGAGGAACTGGGAGAGCTCTGGGAAAACATCTGGGAAAATGGCCTGGAAGGGCTCAGCTCTGCTTCCAGAAGGGACCCAGAGATGCCTCCAGTGCTGGGGGGGGAAGGGGGTGCAGCTTGTGCTTCTGCTTGCTCTGGATAACTGCGCTTTGGGACTTGATATTCTGGGATGGGCAATGCTGGGAGCTGGTGGTGGGGCCTCTGGGGGGCTTCCAGGGGCACAGGGGGCATGGGATGCTTGTTGGGGTTTACTTGGCATTTCCATGTACCCCCCTCCAGTGTGACAGAACCAGTGGCCAGGGAGCCACAGCCTCGGGGAGAGCTTTGGCCATGAGCACTGGGAGCTGCCATTGCTTCATCCCAAAGGGAATTTGATCTTCCGAGGGGACCAACACCAGGATGGCCACCTCTGGAACCCCAGTCAAGCAGGGGTTCCCACCCCAGCCCCCTTCCCCTCCAGCTCCGCTCTCTGCAATTCTATTTTTTGAGGTTATTTAAAATAAAAGCTTCTGATGGCTCCAGCGACTCGGGGTCCTCTGTCCAGCACTGGGGGGACATGGGAATCTCCCTGGAGCCTCAGTCCCAGCCTGAGCCCTGGTGAAGGCTCTGCCGGCTGCAGCCCCCAGACCATCACTGTGACCAGAGGGCCACTGAGACAGTGACAGTGCTGGGACCTTCCAACATGCTCTGTGGCCACCAAACCTCACCTGGACACCAGGTGGGAGCTCAAGACCGGTCTGGCCACTGAGCCCACGCCGGGGTCACTGCCACATTCACTGGGATGGCACTGGACCCCCAGCAGTGCTCCTGGGGATGGATTAGGGGTCTCACTGCGAGGGCTCTCAGTGGGGGGATGCACTGGGACACAGACACCCCCCATCCTGGCTGGGGACATGTGGTGCCACCCCGGGTGAGTTCTGGGAGCTTTGGACACAGGGGCTGCAGTGGTGGGACCGGGGGGGCTTCGGCTGTTCCTGTCCTGGGGTGGGCATCAGGTGTGGGACCCTGCGGTGTGAGACCCTCCGATGGGGGAGCTCCCAAACCTTCAGAGTCGCCGGGCTGATTCCTCCGGATTTGGGGGAGATACGGGGTGGTCTTGGAGAGGAAGGGGGGTGTTCCCGGGCAGCGCCGTTTTGGGGGGGCGGCTGATGCTGCCGGAGGGGGCGATGGCGGCCGGCAGTGCCCCCAGCCCCGCGGGGACCCCCGGCCCGGGGGGGCGGTAGAGGGTGCCCCACGGCCCCCAACCCACAGCCCCTCGCGGTGCCCCCCCGGGCCCCCCCATCTCCCGGTGCCGCTCCCCCCAGCCCGGCCCCTTCCGCCGCCGCCGCCGCCGTCGGGCGCTGCCCGGACATGCAGCGGGTGAGCCGGGGAGGATCCGGGGGGCACTCGAGGGGGTCCCCGGGGGGGACTCGGGGGGGCCGGGGGTGCGGCGGCCCCGCCGCCCCCGCAGAGGGACCGGGGCCGGGCCGGGGGTCCCCACGGAGGGGGCGGGGGGCGGACGGGAGGGGGCTGAACCCTCCGGTCGGGGTTAGCGAGGAGGGAGGGCGGGCACGGGGGGAGCCGGGGGCGGCACCCGGGGGTCCCCGCGGCCCGGGGGGTCCCCACTCATCTCCGGGGGTACCCAGAGCCCTGGGAGTCCACCCAACTCGAGGGGTCCCCGCAGCCCCAGGGAAACCCAGAGCCCCAGGGGTCCCCACTCATCTCGGGGGTTCCCAGAGCCCCAGGGAACCCCAGAGCCCCAGGGGTCCCCACTCATCTCGGGGGTTCCCACAGCCCCAGGGGTCCCCACTCCTCCCGGGGGTCCCCACAGCCCTGGGGGTCACCCCAGCTTCCCTGTGCTGACTGTGGGGGCTGGAGCAGTCCCAGGACAGGACCCTTTGGATCCCGCGGTGCTGCAGCCGCAGGGTGACCCCTCGAGGGGTCGGCGCCACCAGCCGCCCTGAGCCCCCCGCTGTCCCCCCAGGGGGTGCCCCCGGCAGTGTCCTTCGAGGAAGTGGCCATTTACTTCTCCCCCGAGGAGTGGACAGAGCTCCGGCCCTGGCAGCGGGCGCTGTACCGAGAGGTCATGGCCGAAAACTACGACCTGGTGGCCAGTCTGGGTGAGGGGCTGGGGGGGCACGGGGCTGGGGGCATCACAGGGCTGGGGGCACGGAGGTGGGGGTGGCACCGGGCTGAGGACGGGGATGGAGGCTGAACTGGGGGTCCAGAGGTTCGGCTGGGGGTCAGAGACTGAGGTGGGGGTCAGAGACTGAGATGGGGGTCCAGAGGCTGAGGTGGGGGTCAGAGGCTGATCTGGGGGTCAGAGGCTGAGGTGGGGGTCCATGGGCTTGACAGAGGTCTGGACTTTGGCTGGGGGTCTGGAAGCTGAGCTGGGGGTCTGCAGCCCGAGCCCCCTGGCAGACCCTGACCCACCGTCTCTCCGTGCAGAGCAGGGCCCCAAGTGCATCCCCAGCTATGAGGATTAAAGGCACCAGATACCCCGGCCCTGCTGCCCCCCATCCCACTGCCCCCTGGCCCCACAGTCCCCCACAGCTCCCAGCGCAGCCCCCCAGCCTGGTGACAGTGACAGCCCCCTGGTAATGCTCGCCGGGCATTTTGGGGGGCACTGAGAGGTCTCTCTCCCGCACAGTCTCCGACTCCAAGTTCACGCACACGAAGGAGGAGTCACCCAGGCAGGTTCCCTGCGCTGGGGAGGACGGTGGAACTTCGGATGGCTCCAGCACCGGTGGGTGACCAGGGACACCCTGTGGGACACCCTGTGGGACACCCTGCAGGGCTGGGCGGCCGCTGTGGCACGAGGGGCTGGTCCTGGCCAGACTCCCTGTGTGACACCCCGTGGACTTGGTGGGTGCAGCCTGCTGGGTGTCAAGCAGTGGGTGAGGGGCCCGCGGTGGGTCTGGGAGCCCCCGCGATAACACCCTTTCCCCAACAGGTGCCCGGGACAGTTCTACCAGCGACGACGATGATGGGGAGCACTGGGAATCGGGGTTCGGTGTCCCACGCTCCGGCTGCGGCGACACCAACGCGGGGGGCTGCGCCGGGGGCGCCCCCCGGGAGGAGCGGGGGCCGCCCACGCGTGACCGGCTGGGGCTGAGCTGCGGGGCCGCGCTGGGGGCGCCCCTGGCCGAGCCCCCGGCCCCGGGGCCGCCGTTCCTGTGCGGCACCTGCGGCAAATCCTTCCGGCACCGCCGCAACCTCCTCACGCACAAGAAGATGCGGGGCGGGTCCCGCGCCCGGCACGGCTGCGCCGAGTGCGGCCGCTCCTTCTGCCTGCGGGGGGACCTGCTGCGGCACCGCGACGAGCACCGCGGGCGGCCCCGCTGCCCCCCGCGCCCCCCGCGCCCCCCGTGCCCGCACGGGCCCCGCGCCCCGCCGCGCGAGGAGCGCCCCTTCGTGTGCGGGCGCTGCGGGCGCGGGTTCGCGTGGCGGGAGAGCCTGAAACTGCACCTGCGGGACCACCACCCCCCCGAGCGCGCCCACCCGTGCCCCGAGTGCGGCCGCGCCTTCCGTGGCCGCGGCCACCTCCTGCTGCACCGCCGGGCACACGCCGGGCTCCGGCCCTTCCCCTGCGCCCGCTGCGGACGCGCCTTCGCATCCCAGGGCAAGCTCAGCGAGCACCGCAGGATGCGCCGCCGCTGCCGCCCCCCCGCCCCGGGGGAGCCCCCCAGGGACGGGAACAGGGGCCCCCGTGGGGACGGGGCCGCCCTCGGGGACAGGCACACCCGCGGGGACCGCGACACCCGCGGGGGTGGGAACAGGGGCCCCCGTGGGGACGGGGACGCCCTCGGGGACAGGGATGCCCTTAGGGTCCGGGACACCCGTGGGGACAGGGATGCCCTCGGGGATGGAGACACCCGCGGGGACGGGAACAGGGCCCCCCGTGGGGACGGGGACACCCTCGGGGACAGGGAACCTCTCAGAAACAGGGTTCCCCTCAGGGACCAGGACACCCGCGGGGATGGGAGCAGGGTCCCCCGTGGGGACGGGGACACCCTCGGGGATGGGGATCCCCGCGGGGACAAGCACCTGCTCAGGGACAGGGACCCCCTTGGGAATGGGGACCTCCTCAGGGATAGGGATGCCCTCAGGGACAGGGACCCCCATGGGAACAGTGCCACCTTTGGGGACAGAGACCTCCTTAGGGACCTCCTTAGGGACCCCCTTAGGGACAGGGACCCCTGCGGGCAAGGGGGCACCCCTGGGGACAGAGACCCCCTCAGGGACAGGGATACCCTCAGGGACAGAGATCCCTTTGAGGACAGGGACACCCTTGGGGTCAGGGATCCCTGTGGGAATGGGGACCCCCTCGGGGACAGGGACCCCCTTGAGGACGGGGACCCCCTCAGGGACAGGGGCACTCTTGGGGACAGGGACGCCCTCAGGGCCGGCAGTGACCTGGTGGGTGACCAGCAGTGTCCACAGGATGGGACTGTCCCAGTGCTCCCACAGACGTGACCTCGCCAGTGCCACAGCCCATCCCGGACAGCCCCGGAGCCGTGAGCACCCGGGGATCCCTGAAACCACCTAAGGGGCTCCTCCATGTTCCCCCAGACCTCAGGAAATCCTTCGGGTATGTGTCTCCATGTTCCCTTTGGATCTTGAGGTATCTTTGGACCCTGAAATGTCTCTCCAGGGCACTTCCCAGTTCTTCCAGACTTTGGAAAATCCTTCTGGGATGCTTCTCCATGTTCCCCGTGGGCATTGAAGTACCTTTGGACCTTGGAATATCCCTCCAGGGCACTTCCCAGTTCTCAGTCCCACCAGTGCCCACCCCCATGTCTGTATTGAAAGCCGGGAGTTTCTTTACATCGATTTGTTCTGATTATTCTGTCGTTTATTTATTCTTTTCTATTTTTTGTATTGTATTAAATTCTATTTAAATTATTCCAGTTGTTCTACTTCCTCTGGTTTCTCTCCTTCTGTTCATTCGTGCTCCCACCAGACACACTGGCACCTGTCAGGACAAAACCAGAGCCCCCCAGTCACGGGGGTCCTGTGATGGAGGGAGCCACCACGTGTCCCCCCCAGTGTCCCCCCAAAATTAGGGGTTTAATGTAGAAATGAGTAAAAAATGCAAATGAGGCTCGGGGGATGGGGGTGGAGGTGCCTTTGGGGGGCACCCACATACCTGGGGGGGCACCTGCAGCCCCACAGCCACTCCCAGTATGGCCCAGTTCACACAGACCAGCCTCGCAGTCATTCCCAGTATTGGAATTTCCCTCAGTTCCCAGTACGCCAGAGGCTGCTATGCACTGGGAGCACTGGGAATGTCCCCCAGGTGGATGTCACTGAGCAGGGGGACAGATGGTGACATTCCCACAGGAATGGGGACAGACCCCCCCCCCTGCTCCATCTGCCCATAGAGCTGGGAGGAGGATGGGAATGTGCTGGGGAAACTGGGACACCGTGAAATCAGGGAATAGCTGAAGTGGGAAAACCCCTGGAGACCCCTGAGCCTGCCCATCCCTGAGGTCACCACTACCCCGTGTCCCCAAGTGCCACCACTGACTGTGTCCCCAAGTGCCACATCCTCACAGCTATTAAAACCCCCCAGAGCCGGACAGCCCTTTTCAGGATGAATATTCCCAAAATATTCCCAAATATCCACCTAACTCCCCCCTCTCCCAGTTCCTCCCCTCCATGGCACTTGAGGCTGTTCCCAGCATTCCCAGCCTGATGCTGGGAATGTCACCCTGTCACCTCCCTGCCACCCCCGGGTGTGACAACACCACGGCCCCGGTGGCTTTTTTGGGATGTTCCAGTTCAACGTGCTGGGAGCACACGTGGAGAATCCTCCGGAATCCGGGTCGGAAGGACGGGACATGGAGGGGGAGGTGCTGGGCCACAAATCCTTTGTGCTCCAGAACTCAAATAACCAGGAAAAATCCCAATCTTTCCTCTTTGAGTTTTGCCTTTCGGGTGCAATCACGAGGGGAGGAGACATTTTACCAATTAAATTCCTGAAATTAGAACACAGCTGGGAGCGGGGAGGGGGGTTGGGATGCTGAAGTGGCCGTCATCCCCCTCCAACACCCTGAAGGATGCAGGGTTTTGGGACTAAACCTCCTTCATTTCCCATCCCTGGAACTGAGCTCCGGAAGGAGGGGAGGATGGATGTGGCTCATCCTGGGATCTGTGGGTAATTTTGCTCCCCGGAGGACTTCAGGCTGCTCCAGGTGATGGGGTTCAGATCTGTAAAGAACATTTCCTCCCATTGTTCCACATCCTTAGGGCTCACACGGTGCCTCTGCCCCCACAGCAGCTTTCCCAAGGCAAATGCAGGTCCCAAACCAGCTGGTGTCCCAGGATACCAGAATTCCACTGACCCAGGCCTGCTGATCCCTGTTCCACCCTGCTCTGAGAACAGAGGGGTCTGATCTCCTGATCCCGGAACCATCCCAGGGGTGGGAAGAGCCTGACCCTTCCCCCTGGATTGACCCACACTGCTGGAACAGGCACAGACTCCGGAATCCCTGCAGGACATCGATGACATCATTGAGTGGGGCAGCATGGCTGAAGGTTTGAGAAACTGGAAAAAATAATCCAAATCCTACTAAAAGGGGGCTTTTCCATAAAACAAAGTAAAGGGATCTGCAGAGGAGATCCAGTTTTTAGGAATGAAATGGTGGGATGGATGTGTCAAGATCCCAATGGATAACAGGATAACAGCAACCTTCCCACAATCTGACAAGGGAACACAGGGATTTGGGGGCGTTGTGGGATTTTGGAGAACACACATTCCAGATTCCAGTCTGTTTGTCTGCCCTTCCCATCCGGTGACTGGGAAGAATGATTCCCAGTGAACCCTCAGCAAGTTTTGTGGAATTCAGGCAGGAGATTTTCCATGCTGCCCCCCTGGGCCAGTCTGGCCAGGGAGGATGGTCCTTCCTGGAGCCTCTGGCACAAAGCACCAGGACACTCCAGGGCAGCCCCTCGGCTTTTGGGGTCAGGGATACAGAGGATCCAAACCCCACAGTGTTCCAACTGGCAAAGTGTTCCTGGCAGCCTGTGAAGGGGTTGGAGCCACTCTGGAGGTGGTTGGGACTGAATCCCAGCTACTCCTGGTTATCCCTGCTGAGTTGGATGTTCAGAGGGAGGGTCTCCATGGTCACACAACGAGCTCGGAGAGGAAACCCAGGTCATCCAGGAATCTTGGAAGTGATCACGGAAGGGCCAGAAGGCCAAGATTTTGGAATGTCACTGGAGGAGGTGACACGTGCTGAAGAGGCTCCACTATGGCATAACTTACCAGGAAGGGAGAAAAAATATCCATTATTTACTGATGGATCCTGAGGCTGGTGGGAAAGACTTGGAGATGGAAAGCAGCTGGATGGAGTCCCCAGGACAAGTTCTGGAAGTTACTGAAGCAGCAGGTGAATGGAGTCATCTTGCAGAAGGGAAAGGTTTCCACCTGACCACCTTGGACATCCCTGAAGGAGAGAAATGCCAGTCCTTTATCTGTCCCCTGCCTCAGGGATGGGGGGAGCCTCCTGTGGGGCGGGTGCAGCCATGGAGAGGGATAACTGGGAGCACAGGGATGAAGCCAGCGGGCTGGCACGGGGGAAGGTGGCACTGCCCGGGAGGAGCACCTGGTGTGCAGGTGGGATACAGAGCTGTGAGCCCTGCCCCAGGAGCTGGGAATGTGAGCAACATGGGCACAGCCAGCAGGAGGAGCGGGCTGGGATTGGAGAGGATCAGCTGGGGCTGGATGGGCAGCACAAAGGTGGACTATTCCTGGCTCCAGGGGCTCGAGAAACCTTGGGGTACCAGGGGAGAGGTGGAACACATGGGTGGGCTCATGAGGGGTGGACTGAACCTTGGGCACCCTTGACTGGGAAATGTTGCTGGAATTCTGCAATCCAAGGGTTAAAACCTCTCTGGGTGAAACAGAAACCTGTGAACACCTGGAAGATTTTCTGTCATGGTCCCTCCACCCGTCCTTGGCTGAAGCCAGGAGCTGGTGAGGATGGAAGCAGCCATGGGATGGCTGGGACATTCCCTGTGTCCCAGGGCACTGCCCAGAACCCCCTCCTGGGCCTGGGAAAGCAGCTCCAGAAGGGATGGAGTCAGGCAATGGGATCTCTTCTCCAGGGTTATTTTTTACTTTGAAAACCACTTGCCCTGGTCTTTTTTTGGTCTTTAAAACGGCTCATCCCACTTTTGGGGACTCTTAGAACCACTTGCCCCATTTTTTTGTGTGGCTTTTAAAAACACTTAACCCAGTTTTGGGAACTTCTGCAACCACTTATCCCATTTTTTTTTTTTGGCTTTTAATACCACGTATACCTTCTTTTTTTGGCTTTTAATACCACTTATCCCATTTTGGGGGGGCTTTTAAATCCACTTATCCCTTTCTTTTGGGGCTTTTAAAATGATTTATCCTGGAGGGGGTTTGGCTTTTAAAATCACTTACCTCTTTTTTTTTTTTTTTTGGCTTTGGAAACCAACTGTCCCAAATTTAGGGGCCTTTAAAAACTACTTATCCCTTTTTTTGAGGCTTTTAAAATTATTTATCCTTGGGGGAGTTTTTGCTTTTTAAACTCCTTATCCTTTTCTTTGGGGGGTGGGAGGGTGACAATTTAAAAGTGACTTATCCCAGGGGGTTTTTTTTGGCTTTTAAAACCACTTGTCCCATTTTTTGAACCTTTAAAACCACTTAGCCATTATTTTTTTTCAAACCACTTATCCCAGTTTTGGGGCCTTTTAAAGACAGTTATCCTGTTTTTGAAGGTCATTCAAACCACTTATCCCAATTTTTTTTTGGTTTTGTGATTGGTATTTGTGTGTGTGTGTGTGTTTTATTTTTGTCTTTAACAGCAGTTATCCCTTTTTAGGGGGTTTTAATTTTTTTTTTGCTTTTAAAATTAATCATCCTGGGAGTTTTGGCCTTTAAAACAATTTATTTTTTTCCTTTTGCTTGGCTTGTGCCCCAGTTTTTGAGGGCTTTTAAAACAACCTATTTCAGGGATTTTTTTTCTGATTAAAGAACCCCCTTGTCCCATTTTTTAAAAAACTTTTAAACACACTTTTCCCATTCAGAGACTCTTAAAACCACTTATCCTCTTCCCTGGGCTTTTGCACTGACTTGTTACTGGAGATTTTTTGCTTTAAAGCCACTTACCCCAGGTTTTGGGGACTTAAAACCACTTGTCCCACTTTTTTGGCTTTTAAATTCACTTATCTTTTTTTTCCCCTCTTTTTGTTTTTAAAACAACTTATTCCAAGTTTGGATACTTTTTTTTTTTAAATCTTATCCCCATTTTTGTGGTTTTAAAACCACTTATCCAATTTTTTATTTTTACTTTGAAAATTATTTATCCCTTTTATTTCTGGGTTTAAATCTGATTTACAGTAGGGGTTTTTTGGTTTTTAAAACCACTTATCTCCATTTTTTGGAGAATCCTAAAACCACTTATCTCAGTTTTTGGAACTTTTAAAACCATTTATCCTTTTTATTGAAAAAAACCCCCACAACTACCATTTATCACATTTTTGGGGCTCTTAAAACTGCTTTTCACGTTTTAGAGGGGCACTCAACTCACATCCCAATTTTTTGGCTTTTAAAATAACATTTTAGTGGGAATTTTAGAGCGGTGGTTGTGTTTTTTTGGGTTTATTTTTTTGTGTGTGTTTGTTTAGTTGGGTTTGTTTTTCTGTTAAAATCACTTATTCCCATTTTTTTTTTTTTTTGCTTTTAAAATGACTTTTCTTGTTCTTTTTGGCCTTTAGAACAAATTATCCTCCCACAGTTTTTCTTTGGTTGTTTGTTGTTGTTCTTTTGTTTGTTATTTTTGGGGGGTGGTTTTTTTGTGTGTCTCCTTCTGCTTTGCTTTTTTCTTTCTTTATTTTAAAAGCAATTAACCTGTTTTTGGGAGGCTTTTAAAACCATTTGTCCTTTTCTTGGCTTTTAAAATGACACATGCTTTGGTTTTCTTTTTCCTTTTAAAACTCCTTGTAACATTTTTTGGGCTTTAAAACCCCTTTTTCTGGTTTGTTTGGTGGGGGGCTTTTGGGGGTTTTTTTGGCTTTTAAAACTGCTTCACTTGATTTTTTTGGGAGGTGAAGGTTTAAACTGTTTGTCCCATTTCTGGGAGGATTAAAAATAACTTGTTCTTTTTTTTTTTTTTTTAAATGACTTATCCCTTTTCTTGGTTTTGTTGGTTTTTTTTTTTTTTCTTTAACCACTCATTCTAATTTTTTGACTCTTAAAACCACTTGCTCCATTTTTTATTTTTTTTCCTTTATAATGAATTGTCCTTTTTTTTTTTTTTCTCTTTGATAATGAGCCTTTTAAAACCACATTCGTCTGCTTTTATTGGCTATTAAAATTATTTTTCCTTGGATTTTTTTTGTTTGTTTGTTTTTAAAACATTTTGTCCTGTTTGGTTTTTTGTTGTTTTTTTTTTCTTTTGTTTGTTTTGTTTTCCTTTTTTTTCCTGTGAATTTTTTAAAATTACTTGTCCCCTCCTTTTTTGTCCTTGAAAACCATTTATATAATTTTTGGGGCCTTTAGAACCCGTTATCCCATTCTGGGGGGCATTTAAATCAACTTATCCTCTTCTTTGAGACCTTTAAGACCACTCATCCCAATTTTGGGACTTTAAAAACCACTTATCCCATTTTTTTTTCCTTTAAAAACACTTATCCTGTTTTTTTGCTCTTAAAACCACTTACCCTGTTCTGGGGGCCTTTTAAAACCACCTATCCCAGTTTTCTGACTCTTAAAATGGCTTATCCTGGGGTTTGGGGCCTTTAGAACCATTTATATGACTTTGGTGGGGCTTTGAAAGCCTCTTATCCCCCTTGAGGATCCCACTTATCCTGTCTTTTTGTGGCATCTCTTGAAAGTGCTTGTCTCATTTTTTTTTGCTTTTTAAACTAATTATTCCATTTGGAAGGGACCCTTATAAGCACTTATCCCCATTTTTTTTCTGCTTTTAAAATTGCTTGTCCTGACATTAAAAAAAAAAGTGGTTTTAAAACCCGCATATGCCCTTTAAAATCATTTATTCCAGTTTTTGTGGCTTTAAAACCACTGAGCTCGAATTTTTTAGCCTTTAAAATTATGTATCTGGTGCTTTCTGGCCTTTAAAATCACATATTCCTTTTATCCTGGTTTTGGGGGGCTGTAAAAACTGCTCATCCCATTTTGGGGGGGCTTTAAAACCACTTGACCCCTTTTTATTTTGGTTGCCTTGAGTACCACTTACCCAGTTCTTCTGGGGCTTAAAAGCCATTTATTCCCCCCTCCCCTTTTCTTTTTCTTTCTTTTTTTTTTCCTTTTTTTAAATTTTTTTCCCACCTGGCTTTTTTGGCTTTTAAAAACAGTTATCCTGCTTTTTAGGGACTCTTAAAACTGCACTTAACATTTCTTTGCAGCCTCCAAACCCACTTATCCGATTTTATTTTATATTGTATTGTATTGCATTGTAATTTTTTTGGCTTTTAAAACACCTGATTCCGTTCTTTGTGGCTTTAAAAACCGCTCATCCCATTTTTTAGGGCTTTTAAAACCTCTTATCCCATTTTTTTTACTTTTAAAATTACTTATCCTGGGGGGTTTTGTCTTTTAAAACCACACATCCCATTTTTAAACATCTCATCCCACTTTGGGAACTTTTAAAGGGAAGTTTCCTCTGAGGTTTCTGGCTTTTGAAACGACTTATCCCGTTTCTCGAGCCTTAAAAACCACTTATCCCGAATTTCTGGGGTTTTACAAACCAGTTATCTCTCTTTGGGGGTCTTGTAGAACCATTTATCCCCCTTTATTTTTTGGTTTTAAATCCTTTTCCGCGGGTTTGTGAGGGAGGGGCGGGGGGCGCGGCCAGGGGGGCGTGGGCACAGGGATGCGTTGCCGTGGGAACGGGATGCAGCCGAGGGGAGGGGGATGGCAAAGCCCCTTTTCCATGGGGATTTTGGGGCTCGGGGACTCGTTTCCATGGGAATGGGAGGGTCAGGGAAGCGTTTCCATGGAGACGGGATGCAGCAGTGGGGATGGGGGGGGTCAAAGACCCTTTTCCACGAGTGTTTTTGGGGAGGACACCCCAAACTCCCCTGGAGCCCCTCCCGGTAAGTCTGGGAGCCCACGGTCCTCCATGGGATACTCCGGGCTCTTATCTCTCCTCATCCCTGGAATTTGATCGGTCGGAGCCCCCGCAGCGCGGGGTGGGGGGGCAACGACCGGGCGGTCCCGGAGCGTCTGTGACTCCCCCCGGCTGATCATTAACCCGCGAGGGGGTCCCGGGGGACCCTCCCTCCCCACCCCGTGGGCGGGATGCGGCGGAGAGAGCGCAGGTACCTCGGGGGAAGAATATGGGGGTCGGGGGGTGCAGCCCCCCGGGGTGGGAACCGGGGGTCCTGCTGGTGGCCTTGCACCCGGGCGGGCTCGGAGGGGGCGGGAGGGGGTGGGAACGGGGGGCGGTGTCCCCTTGGGAGGGAGGGAAGGGGTGTCAATGCCCCGGGGGGTGGGAGTGGGGTCAGTGCCCCCGGGACCGGGGCAGAGACCGGCAAGAGCGGCACTGATGGGTCTGCAGAGCCTGGGCAGGTGAGTGGGGGAGTCGGGGGGGCTCGGGGGAGGTCCCTGCAGGGGACTCCTTGGGGGCACGGGGGGGGGTGGTCTCCCCTTGCCCACCCCGGTGGGGGCTCAGCACTGGGTTGGGGCTCAGCAGCCACCCTAGAAGGGGTTCGGAGCACCCCTGTCCTGGCGGGAGGGGGTTTTGGGGGGTCTGGGGGGCTCAGGAGGAGGGGGGCTCATCTCATGGTGCCTCCAGTTTATCTTGGGTCACCCTGCAGTGTCCCCAGTTTCATTGAGGTCATCCCACGATCCCCCCAGTTTTCCTGTGGGTCACCCCACTGGGGTCATCTCCAGTGTCCCTGATTTTCCTGAGGGTCAATCCCATGGTGTCCCCAGTTTTGCAGGGGGGTCACCCCGTGATGTTCTCAGTTTTCCTTGTGCTCACCAGACTGTGTTCCCAGTTTTCCTGGTGGTCACACCATGGTCCCCCAGTTTTACTGGGGGTCATCCCATGGTGTCCCTAGTTTTCCTGGTAGCCACCCCATGGAGTTCCCAGTTTTCCTGGGGGTCATCGATGGTGTCGTTAGTTTTCCTGGGGGTCATCCCATGGAATTCCCAGTTTTTCTTGTGGTCACACCATGGTCCCCCAGTTTTCCTGGGGGTCATCCCATGGTGTCCCTAGTTTTCCTGGTGGTCACCCCATGGAGTTCCCAGTTTTCCTGGTGGTCACCCCATGGAGTTCCCAGTTTTTCTGGGGGTCACCCCATGGTCCCCTGGTATTCTGGGGGAAGGTCACCCCATGGAGTTCCCAGTTTTTCTGGGGGTCATGCCATGGAGTTCCCAGTTCTTCTGGGGGTCATGCCGTGGTCACCCCATGGTTCCCGCAGTGTGCTGGCACTGGGGGTGGCTGTGCTGGAATGGGGGGGCACGACGGCCCCCCATTCCCACCCTGCTGACCCCGCTGTGCCCGTGTCCCCCAGGATGTGGCTGCTGAGGGTGCCCTGGGCGCTGGCCCTGCTGGTCACTGTGGTGTCCCCGGAGCCCTCGGCGGCCCCCCTGGACCCCGCGTCCATCTTCGCCGACCTGTCCCCGGCAGAGCTGCGGGCCGTGCGGACCTTCCTGATGGGGCGGCCGGAGCTGGGCCTGTCCCCGAGCCGGGGGGGCCCCCTGGCCAAGAACTCCCTGTTCCTGGTGGAGCTGCTGCCGGCGCCCAAGCGCGCGGCCCTGCGGTTCCTGGCACACGGCGGGCCCCGGCCGCGCCGCGAGGCCCGAGCCATCGTCTTCTTCGGGGCGCAGGCGGAGCCCAACATCACCGAGCTGGCCGTGGGGCCGCTGCCCCGGCCCGACTCCTACCGCGTGCTGGGGCTCAAGGGCGGCCGCGCCGTGCCCTTCTGGGCCCGGCCCATGACCCAGCTGGAGTACGAGCTGCTGCACGAGGCGCTGGTGGCCGCCATGGCCCCGCTGGAGCCGCTGCTGCTCGAGGCCACGGGCTTCGGCCTCCAGAACTGCTCCGGGCGCTGCCTCACCTTCTCGGACGTGGCGCCGCGCGGGGTGCGCCCCGGCGAGCGCCGCACGTGGCTGGTGCTGCAGCGCTTCGTCGAGGGCTACTTCCTGCACCCCGTGGGGCTGGAGGTGCTGCTGGACCACGGGCACCCCGACCCGCGGCGCTGGGCCGTGCGGCAGCTCTGGTACAACGGGCGCTACTTCGGCAGCGTGCGGGACGTGGCCGAGCTCCACGCGCGGGGGGCGCTGGCCCTGGTCCGCCTGCCCGAGCCCCCCGCCCGGCACCTCTTCTCCAGCTACGAGCCCCGCGGGCGCCTCTTCACCGGCACGCCCACCGAGGTGCACGGCGCCAAGGTGTGCGAGCCGCAGGGCCGGCGCTACCGCCTGCGCGGCAACCGGCTGGAGTACGGCGGCTGGAGCCTGGCCTTCCGCCTCCGCTCCTCCGCCGGCCTCCAGCTCTTCGACGTGCGCTTCGGCGGCGAGCGCGTCGCCTACGAGCTGAGCGTGCAGGAGGCCATCGCCTTCTACGGCGGCCACTCGCCCGCGGCCATGCAGA
The DNA here is from genome assembly GCA_035221455.1 of Xenops minutus. Classification (NCBI taxonomy): domain Eukaryota; kingdom Metazoa; phylum Chordata; class Aves; order Passeriformes; family Furnariidae; genus Xenops; species Xenops minutus. The sequence continues at coordinate 384,224 of JAWWEE010000074.1, read as the reverse complement.
CCAAGTACATGGACGCCGGCTGGGCCATGGGCGCCTCCAGCTACGAGCTGGCGCGCGGCGTGGACTGCCCCGAGACCGCCACCTTCCTGGACGCCCACCACCTCCTGGACGCCGACGGCCCCGTGCGCTTCGCCCGCGCCCTCTGCGTCTTCGAGCTGCCCACGGGCGTCCCCCTGCGCCGCCACTTCGACAGCGACTTCCAGGGCGGCTTCAACTTCTACGCGGGGCTGGAGGGGCGGGCGCTGGTGCTCAGGACCACCTCCACCGTCTACAACTACGACTACATCTGGGACTTCCTGCTCTACCCCAACGGTGTCCTGGAGACCAAGGTCCACGCCACCGGGTACATCCACGCCACCTTCTACACACCGCAGGGCCGGCGCTACGGCAGCCGCGTGCACAGCCACCTCCTGGGCAACATCCACACCCACCTCGTGCACTACAAGGTGGACCTGGATGTCGCAGGTGAAGGGCCCCAACAGCCCCCGATGTCCTCTGGCCATGGGGAGGGTGCTGGGAGGTGGGGCTGGACCCATGGTGGGCGCCAGGGGCCAGAGAGCTTTGTCCCTGGCCGGGATGGTACCACCTGGGCATCACCTGGACACTCTGGTGATGACTCCCTCTCAGTGGTGGCATCTGTGTGGGATCCCACCCCTCTGTGGTGGCATCTCTGCAGAGTCCCAGTCACCCATGGTGGTGGCACCTCCTGAGGTCCCAACCCTCCATGGTGGTGGTGTCTCTGGAGGATGCCACACTCCATGATGGTGGCATCTCTCTGGTTTCCCAGTCCTCTGTGGTGGCATCTCCACTGGATCCTACCCCTCCAAGGTGGTGGCATCTCCATGGGGCCCCAGTCCTCCATGGTGGTGGTATCTCAGCCCTCCATGGCACATCTCAGGCCTCCATGGTGACATCTCCATGTGGTCCCAGTTAATATCCATGGTGACATTCCCACAGGGTCCCACCACTCCCTGCAGCACCTCCGTGGGGTCCCAACCCCTGCACGGTGACACCTCTGCGGTGTCCCATCCCCACACCAGGGGGTCTGTGCCGCCGTGCCCCCACCACTGACACCCCACTCCCCGCAGGCACTGGGAACAGCTTCGAGACGATGGACATTCGCTTTGAGAACATCTCGAACCCCTGGAGCGCGGGGGCCCGGGTGGTGCAGCCGTGGCTGCACCGGGAGCCGCGGCGCCGGGAGCGCCAGGCTGTGCTGCCGCTGGGCCGGGCCCCGCCACGGTACCTGCTCTTCACCAACCCACGCCGGCGCAACCGCTGGGGCCACCGCCGCACCTACCGCCTGCAGCTCAGCTCCCACGCCGGGCCCGTGCTGCCCCGCGGCTCGCGCGAGGAGCGTGCTGTCACCTGGGCCAGGTGGGCGCGGGGGTCCCCAGTGTCTGGGGATGGTGGGCTCTGGCATGCCCCCTCTGTGCTGAGCCACCAGTGTCACCCAGTATTGTGGGCATAGTGCCCTTCCCCTGGTCACACCTTCCTCTGGTGGCACTTCCCCTCGGTGACACCTACCCTTAGTGGCACCTACCCCTCGGTGGCACCTTGCCTTGGTGCCACAATCCTCTGGTGGCACTTGCCCTTGGTGACACCTTCCCCTGGTGTCACCTTCCTTTAATGGCACTTTCCCCTGGCACTTCCCACCATCCCCTGGTGGCACCTTTCCTTGGTGGCATCTGCCTTTGGTGACACCATCCCCTGGGGGCACCTTCCCATCTCCCCTGGAGCTGGGGAGCCCCTTGAGTCCTTGGGACCCCAGGAACCCCCAGAACTGGGAACACCCCTGGAGATGGGGAGACCTCAAGGCTGGGGAGCTCCCTGAGAGCTGGGAAGCCCCTAGGGAGCTAGAGAACCTCATGGAAGGATGGGACACCCTGGATCTGAGGAATCCCCCATAGCTTGGGGGGGCCCTAGGAGTTGGGTTTCCTTGGAAGATGGGGAACATCAGAAGCTGAGGAACCCCTGGGAGCTGATGAGACCCTGGGAGCTGGGAAAACCCTCAGGAGCTGGGGAAGCCCTGGAACTGGGGAGACCCTCAGGAGCTGGAGAGTGTCCCAGAGCTAGGGACCCCCAGGGCTGGGAAACTCCCAGAGCTGAGGAGTCCCCAGGAGCTGGGGCAGCCCCCTGGAGTTGGGGAACCCCTCAGAAGCAGGGAAGTGCCCAAAGCCAGGGACCCCCAATGTGACTGGGCAGTTGGTGGCATAGCCCCAGGCAGGGGTGGGAGAGGGACCCCCCCGGCCCAGCTCCCACAACATGAATGGGCCCCACCTCCAGGCTGACCCTACCCCCTCACCTGTCCCAGGTACCACCTGGCTGTGACGAGGCGCCACGAGAACGAGCCAAGCAGCAGCAGCATGTACACCCAGAACAACCCCTGGGACCCCCCGGTCACCTTCGAGAGCTTCATCCGTGACAACGAGACCATCGAGGACCAGGTGACAAGGGGACACCGGGGGACACAGGGCTGGGGGTGGCTGAGGGGCACAGGGTGGGGGCTCAGCTCTGGAGGCTTCCAAGGTCCAAGGGGGTTTTCCAGCTCTGAGGGGCTTCCCAGCTCCAGGGCATCTGCCCAGCTCTTGAAGGGCTTCTCAGGTCTCAGGGATTCCCCAGTTCCAGGGTCTCCCATAGTCCCAAGGGGTTCTGCAGCCCTGGAGGGGCTCTCCCCAGCTCCCATCCATCTTCCCAGCTCCAGGGGTTCCCCAATTCCAAAGCAGTTCCCCAGCTCTGGGGTCTCCCCAGTTTCAGAGTCTGCCCAGCTCCCTTAGGGGGGTCCATGGTGCCACAGGCCACACTGACACCATGGTGTCCCCCCCAAGGACTTGGTGGCCTGGGTGACTGTGGGCTTCTTACACGTCCCCCACTCCGAGGACATCCCCAACACGGCCACCCCTGGCAATGCTGTCGGCTTCTTCCTTCGCCCCTTCAACTTCTTTGACGAGGACCCTTCGGTGGCCTCGCGTGCCCCTGTCATCGTGCGCCCGCTGGACCCCCCGACCTGCTCCCGTGTGGAGATCCAGCGCTGGACACCCCCCAGCCCCGGTGCCTGCGTCCACCCCGAGCCCTTCACCTACAACGGCACCTACCGTCAGGTGTGACCCCAGGGACACGGGGACACCAGCTGTGGGACAGCCCATGTGCTTGTGCCAGGCGTAGTAAAGGTGATGCCACCCCTGAGCCCAGCACTGGAACCACGGGGACACCAGTGCCACCGGGACACTGGGGTGTGGGATGTGTCACACCATGTCACACGGTGCCACGTGCCATACCATCACATGGTGCCGTGGTAACATGTCACACACATGTCACTTGGTGCCACGTGCAACTTCTTGGCCTCAGTAAAGGTGATGTCACCTCATCTGACCCTGGCACTTGGCACCATGCGTGACACCAGTGCCACTGGGACACTGTGGCATGGGCCATGTCACACAGTGCCACATGCCACTGGGCTCAGTAAAGGCAATGCCACCTCCTCTCTCCTGTCTCTGCCACTACCCCAACCCATCCTGGGCTGCCACAATGTTTAATCACAGTGATATTCAAGCTCATCGTGCCCCCCACCCCCCAGGTGTTCTGTCCCCTCCCCTGGTGACACACAGAGCTGGGGAGGGTCTCTCTCTGGTTTATTGGGGGATCCTATGGCAGGGGTGACATGCAGGGGTGACACGGGACAAACACGGCACACGTTTTGGGGGGGGCAGCCCCCTCTCCCCCCCGTGTCCCCCTCCCTGTGCGTGGGGTGACACCACAGTGTGACACCCGGCTGTGCAGGGGGAGCACTCAGGGGGCTCGGGGGGCTTTGGGGGTCCCAGGGGGCTCCAAGGGGACACACAGCCAAGCGGGGAGGGCACACACGTGTCCCCAAACCCCCAGCTGGGACATGGACAGGGACACGCAGGGGGGGACACACATGGACCCACCAGACCCCACCGTTACTCACATGTGCCGGGGGTCCCAGCGGGGGCGGGTCCCGGTGGGGGGTACATGGCAGGGACACACACACACACGCATTGATGGGGGGGGCAACACACGTGTCCCGGCACAGCGGGACCCCCCGACACACACGTGACGTCCTGAGGACAGGACACAAGGACACACCTGTGCACACACCTGTGCACACACACACCTGTGCACCCCCACCCCGGCCCCGGGGAGCTCGGAGGGGCCGCGGGGGGCTCGGGGGCTCTGGAAGGAGGAGGAGAAAGAGCAGCAGAGTCCGACCGTCCGGGGCAGGGGGTCCCCAGGGCAGGTCGGATAACAGGGGGTCCCTGGGGGTCCTGAACCCCCTGCCGGCACTGGGGAAGTGTCCATGGGGGGCAGCGGCCAGAGCCCCCCAGCAGGTCAGGGACCGGGGGTGAGGGCTCTGGGGTCCCACATCACTGGGTCCAGGACTCCCGTGCCTCCATGGCTCCGGGGGTCCCAGGTCCTGGGGTCTGGGAGTTTCATATCCCAGGGTGTGGGGGTCCCACATTCTGTGGCTGGGGGTCCCAGGGCTCCGGAGCTCCCATGTCCTGGGTGTTGGGGGTGCCACACGCTGGGGTCAGGGGTCCTGTGGCTCCGGGGGTCCCACGTGCTGGGACTCGGAGGTTCCAGGGGTCCCAGGTCCCAGGGTGAGGGGGTCCGAGGGCTCTGGGGGTCCCACGTTCCAGGGCTGGGGGTCCCAGGGCTCTAGGGCTTCCAGGGCTCCAGGTGTCCCATGTTCCAGGGTCAGGAATCCTGTGCCTCTAGGGGGTCCCAGGCCATGGTGTCCAGGGGTACCCAGTCTGGTGGTCCCACATTCCAGGGTCTGGGGATCCCGTGGCACCAGGGGTCCCACATCCTGGGCTTTGGGGGCCCCATGTGCCAGAGCCCGAGGACTCCAGGGGTCCCAGGTCCTGGAGTCCAAGGGCTCCGGGGGCCCCACTTTCCGGGGTCGGGGGTCCCGTGGCTCCGGGGGTCCCGCCGCGCCCCGGCGCTCCCATTAGCTGCCGGGGTCGGAGCAGTGTCTCTGGAGCGGGGGGGTCCCCGGGGGGGCTCCCGCGGAGGGGGGCAGCACCCCGGGCAGCGAGCGGCGCCGCGGCGGGGGCGGCTCCAGCAGCAGCACCACGTCGGGCGGGTCCGGGGCGGGCGGGGGGTGCGGGACCTGCCGGAACCAGGGGGCGACAGAGAATCAGGAGGGGATGGGGGGACACCCACCTGGCATCAGGGGCTCGGGGTGTCCCCCTCGCCCAGCACAGAGGTCCACAGTGGGTACCCAAACCCACAGAAGAGCTGGAGGACACGGTGATGGGCACAGAAGGGGGTGTATCCCAAATCTGGAGGGGCTCAGGGTTCCCCCCACTAAACACCAGGGGTCCCCCCAACCCAGCCCAGGACCCACTCGCAGCAGTGGGGGACAGAGTGGTGGGGCACGGGAGGGGGTGTACCCCAAATCTGAGGAGCTCAGAGGTGACCCCAACCCACAGAGGGGCTGGATAACAGGGTGATGGCCCCCAAAACGGGGTCTACCCCAAACCTGGGGGGCTCAGGAGTGACCCCAACCCACAGAGACACTGACAGTCGGATGCCCCCCAAAGCCCTCCAACCCCGGGGGTCCCTCACCTGAGCGAGCGGCCGGAGGGGGGTGATGGGCAGGGGGGGCTGCAGCGGCCCCGAGGGGGGCTGGTGAGGGGAGGCCACGGTGCTGTAGGCTGGGGGCACCAACACCTGGCGCTGCAGCAGGTGCACGATGGACGAGATGTCCGTGCTCAGCCGGGATTCCAGCCTGGAATGTCCATGGTGGAGCATCGAGAGCCGGAATGAGATGTGGGACCCCCATCCCTCCCTCAGGGACCCCCCAGGGTCCACAAACCTGCCCAGAACCTGCCCCTGCACCCCTATAACTCATCAGGTGGGGCAGGAGGCTCAGGATGGGGTGGGGATCTCCCATTCCCCACTCTTCTCACTCACGGCTCTGAAGACCCCTCAAAACCCCAGCACTCCCAGCCCCAGCACTCCACCAGCCCCCCAGGACCCTCAGCACCTTCCCCTGCAGCTCTGTACCCCCTTAAGGTAGGTCAAAGGGTTTTGGTTGGGATGGAGGGTCCCCCATTCCTCCCCTTCCACTCGGGGGTGGTTGGGGGTCTCCTATGGGGTCACACTGCCCAAAACCCCCCTCAGGTTACACCTGAACCTCTCAAATTTACCTGTTGAGCTGTTTTTGGAGTAGATCCAAGCGGGATTCCAGGTCAGAGCGCTGGCGGCGAGTCAGGGATGGGGTGGGATTTGGGGGGGCCCCGTGGGAACAACGGGGGAGCTCCTGATACTGTCGGCCCCGGGTATCACCCCAAAAACTGAAGATGTTGGAGACTCCCGAGAAGGCGCCTGAAAACGGGAGTGGGTGAGTTTGGGGGTTGAAGAGGTGGGGGAGTTTGGGAGACTGGGGGAAGGATGGGGACGGGGGTCTGGGGCTTTTGGGGAGGTCTTAAACAGGGAGGGGAGGGTTGGGCCCACCCACCCATCCTGAGCCCCTCCATGCCCTTCTGAGGGGATGCAGGGGCAAGTGTTGGGGGAAGGATGGGGAGGGGAATTCAGGGTTTTGGGAGGAGTCTGTAGAATCCTGAGTAAGGAGGGGAGGAATGGAGGACACCCCACCCCATCCCAAACCCCCTGACCCACCTGAAGGGGGTAGAGGGGTGAAGGGGCAGGTGCTGTGTGTGAGATGGGGGTCTGGAGGCTGAAGGAGAAATGGGAGTGCCAGGGTATGTGGGGGGTCTGCAAGACCCTGAGCAGGGAGGGAAGGAATGGGGTATCCCCAACCTCACCGTGTTCCCCCACAAACCCACCTGAGGTGGGGGGGGGTACAGAGGTGCAGGGGCAGATGCTGAGGGACCAGGGAACTGACGAGAGATGGGGGTACTGGAGATTTTGGGAGGTCTACTGTGCCCTGAGGGAGGAGGAGAGGAATGGGGTCCCCCTCCCATCCTGAGCCCCCTGACCCACCTGAGAGGGGGTTGCACATGTCGCTGCTCTCATGCTCCTCGGGCTCAGGAGGTGCCGGGGGGGCACTGCGGAAGGGGGACAGTGCAGTGGCCCCCGGAGGAGGTGCAGGGGGCTCCTCCTCGTCGCTGGAGCCGCAGCTGGAGGGGCTGGGGGCGTCCCACTCGGCTGGGCCTCGGGGGGCGCCGGGGGCCTGACCCCCCCCATTGCCCCCTCGCAGCGCACGGGGCTCCCCGGGACTGGGGGCGTCTGTGGGGGACAGGCCAGGTCAGAACCGGGATCCCGGTGACCCTGGGGTCACCCCCGCAGGTCCCAGTCCCCCCAGCCCCCCGATCCCCCACCTTTCTCGGGGCGCCGGCGGAAGGACAGCTTGCGGCGCCGGAGACGGGAGAAGCCACCATCCAGCTCATCACTGCCCGGGGAGCCAGGGATCATGTTGGTCTGCGGGGACAGGGGGGCACAGTTGGGGGGCTGAGGGACCCACACGCTTTGTCAGGAGCCCCCCAGCTTGCTCAGGACCCCACAGCTTGCTCAAGATCCCCCAGCTTGCTCAGATTCCTCCGGCTTGCTCAGGACTCCCCACAACACTCAAGACCACCCAGACTGCTCAGCTGCCCACAACTTGCTCACCTTGCTCAGGACCCCCCAGGCATGTTCAGACCTCCCCCCACAAACTTGCTTGGAACCCTCCACTTTGTTCAGGACTCCTCTCTTTATTCAGGACACCCCCAGCTTGCCCAGAGCCCCCCAGCTTGCTCAGCCCTCTCCAGCTACTCAGGACCCACCGTAGCTCATTCCAGACCCCTCATGTTGCTCAGGGCCCATCAACTTACTCAGGACCCCCCCCAAGCTTGCTTAGCACCCCCAAACTTGCTCTGAACCCTTCACCTGGCTCAGGACCCCCCCAGTTGCTCAGAATTCCCCAACCTGCCCAGGAGATTCAGCCTTACCTCAGGACCACCCCCAGCTTGCTTGGAACCCCCTTCTTTGTTCAGGACTCACCCAACTTTCTCAGGAACCCCCACCTAACTTGGACACTCCAGCTTGCTCAGGAGCCCCCCAACTTGCTCAGATCCCCCCCATCTTACTGAGGAGCCCTCCAGCTTGCTCAGGACCTCTCAGGCTTGCTTGGAACTCCCTGCTTTGTTTGGGATCCCCCAACTTTCTCAGGAATCCCCAGTGTACTTGGACACTCCAGCTTGCTCAGGACCCCATAACTTGCTCAGGACTCCCCACCTTCCCCCCACCAGCTCCCCCCGGCCCCCCCGGGTCCCCCCTCACATCACGCAGGTTGAAGGTGATCTCAAGGGTGCCCCAGAAGCGGTCGGAGAACTCGGGGTACATGTCGAGCACCTCGAGCAGGTCCTCGCGCAGGATCTTGTGCAGGTCGCAGTAGGTGAGAGCCCGCACGTCTGCCCGAGACTTCCCCGGGCGCGCGTGGAGGTGCAGCGGCTCCCCGAAGGTGTCGTTCTTACCTGGGGGGCACGGGGGTCGTTGGGGGGCACTGGGGGTGTCCTCGGGGCTGGGGGGATGCTGGGGGCCCAGGGGTGCTCAGACCTTCCCAGCAGCACAGGTGGGTGCAGTGGTTCCCCAAAAGTGTTGTTTGTGCCTGGGGCGGCACCCTGGGAAAGGTGGGGGTCACTCTGGGGTCCCCGAGAAGGGCGGGGGTCACTCTGGGGTCCCCGAGAAGGGATGGTCACTCGGGGAGCACCCAGGACTGGGAGGGGCACGCCGGGGATCAGGGGTGCAGTAGGTCCCAGCACTGCCCTGGCCGCACGAGCAGGTGCAGCAGCTTCCTGAAGGTGTTGGTCTCACCTGGAGAGGCAGGGAGGGACGCTGGGGTGTCTCCAGTATGGGGGGACACCCCGGGAGGTGGGAGGGTCACCCCAGGACAATGGGAGTGCCGCAGGACGAGTGGGGTCAGCATGGATTTCCCCCAGTGCTGGGGGGACTCTGGGAGGCAGGGGGGTCACCCAGAGGGGCACTGGGGTTGTGTCCAGCACTGGGGAGTTCCCAGGAGGTGGTGGGTCACTAGGGGTACACCCCTGGCTGGGGGAACCCCAGTGGGTGGGGTGTCATTTCAGCGATACTGTGGGGTCCCCGGGAGGTGGGGGGGGTCACCCTGGGGGCACACCCAGGACACTGTGGGTCCCCTGGGGGACACAGAGGGACCCCAGGCTGTGTTGGGGGTCTCACCCAGGATGGCAACGACGACGTCCCCGCGCAGGATCTCAATGGAGCCGCGGGAGATGAAGTAGAGCGCGGTGAGCACGTCCCCTGCGTGCACCAGTGTGTCCCCGGGGGGCGCATGGGTGGTCTTGAACTTCATGGCCAGTGCCCGCAGGCAGCCCTTGGTGGCCCCCCGGAAAGGAGCACAGTTCTGCAGCAGGCTCCGGTTCAGGTGCAGACAGATGTCGGCCTGCAGGCACTCGGGGAACCCCTTTAGCACCTGGGGGGGCACAGGGTAGTTACCTGGGAGGGCACAGGGGTCAGGGGGGTCACAGGGGTCAAGGAGTATGGCAGATTTTGAGGGGGGGTCACCATGTCGATGCTCTTGGTGCAGGACCACGACTGCTGGAAGCACTTCCTGAGCAGTGGGGCGTGAGGGTCATAGGGGATTTTAGGGGTCCCTGGCAGGTTTTGGGAGACCTCGGGGGCATCTGGAGGGGGTTCACTCCATTCAATGTCAATGCCATTTTTGTAGGACCAGGTGTGCTGGAAATTCTCAAGGAGTGAGGGGCCAGGGGACTGTGGTTTCAGTGGTCCTGGGAGGGTCTCACCACCTTCATGTCGAAGCTGTTGGTGTAGCACCAGGAGTGCTGGAAATAGTCCTTAAGGAGTGGGGGTCCCGGAGACCCATGGGGGACTGGGGGGGGGGATGTGGTGGGTTACAGGGGTCCATGAGGGGTTTTGGGGGTCTTGGGGGTCTCACCGCATTCATGTCGATGCCGTTGGTGTAGGACCAGGCATGCTGGAAATACTCCTCGAGGCGCTGGCGCAGCGGGTTGGGGATCTGGTGGAAGCGGATGAACTCGCGGACGCGCAGCATCTGCGTGTGGTACCGCGCCGTGCCCGAGTACAGCCGCTGGATGATGGCTGACACGTTCCCGAAGATGCTGGCGTACATCAGCGCTGGGGGGGGGAGATGTCAGGGGGGTCTGCACCCCAAAACTCCCCCCACCCCCCGCTGCCACCCCTGGGGTCCCATGTCCCCAAGCGCGGTGCTGGATGATGGCAGACACCTTCCCAAAGATGCTGGATCACATCAGCACTGGGGAAGGGGCAGGCTGGGGCAGGGGGGCTCTGCACCTCCAAACCCCTCCAAACTGCCCCCCCACCACTGCCAGGGCTGAGGCTCAGGGCACCTCTTGGCACAGGGATATTTATCATCCCACTGGTGCCCATTTTCATAGGGGAGGCCCATTGTGACAGGGTTCCCATCACCACGGGATTCTCCTTGTCACCAGGGGAGGCCCATTGTCATTAGGGTCCCCATCATCATGGGGGGTGCCCTAAGTCACAGGGGTCCCCATCATCATGGGAGTCCCTATTGTCATTGGGGGGCCCCATAATCACAGGGGCTGCCCATCATCACAGAGTCCCCCTTGTCACGGGGGTCCCCACCAACACAGGGGAATGTCCATCAGCACAGGGCATTCATCAGTGGGGGTCCCTATTGTCACAGTGGTCCCCATCACCACAGGGGTCCCCACTGTCATGGGATCCCCATCATCCTGAGGGTCCCCACCATCTCCAGAGTGCCCACTGTCATTGGGATCCACATCCTCACAGGAGTCCTCATCACCACAGGGGTTCTCATCATCACAAGGGGGTGCTCAGAGTCACTGGGAGCAGAACCCAACCTGTCCTGGCTCTCCCCTCCTGTCAGGAAGCTGCAGAGCCAGAAGGTCTCCCCTGAGCCTCCTTTTCTCCACACTGAGCCCCTCCAGCTGCTCCTGGTCGTCCAGACCCTTCCCCAGCTCTGTCCCTTCCCTACACATACTGTAGTCCTTCTTGTCATATGAGGCCTCACCAGTGCCAGCACAGGAGATGGTCACTGCCCTGGTCACCCTATGGTGACACAGCCCAGGTGCCATTACCCTCTTGCCCACCGGGGCTCATGTCCAGCCACTGTCACCAGCACCCCCAGGGCCTTTTCCACCTTTCCAGCTGCTCTGCCTCACACCTTGAGTGTTCCATGGTGCTGGTGTGACACCAGGGCAGGACCTGGTAACTGGCCTTGCTGACCCTCATGCAGGTGTCCCCAGCCCATGGCTCCCACCTATCTGGATCCCTCTGCAGAGCCTCCTAACCTCAGCAGAGCCACATCCTACCCACGTGTGTCACACAGGCCAAGGTGTCCTTGGTCCCCTCAGTGATGGTGTCACATACGTAGAGGTGTCCCACACATACACCTGTGTCACACACATAGAGGTGTCCCCCAAGTCACTCACATCCTATTCAACATGATGCAGATGGAGAAGATCTTCTTGGAGGTGGTGTTGGAAGACGCATTTCCAAAGCCCACCAGGGTTCTTACACACACTTAGATGCTCACACAGGTGTCACACACACACAGGTACTCACACACACACACACAGGTGTCACAGGTGTCCCCTGGGTCACTCACACCCAATCAACTTGTTGTACACAGAGAAGATCTTCTCAGAGCTGGTGTTGGGGGACACATTGCTGAAATGCCCCAAGGCTCTCACACACTCAGGTGCTCACACACACCCCTGGATGCTCACACCTGTGCTCTCACACACACAGGTGTCACAGGTGCCCCCCCGGTCACTCACATCCAATCAACATGACACAGATGGAGAAGATCTTCTCAGAGTTGGTGTTGGGGGACACGTTGCCGAAGCCGACGCTGGTGAGGCTGCTGAAGGTGAAGTAGAGCGCGGTGACGTACTTGTCCTTGATGGAGGGCCCTCGGCGGGGGTCGCTGCCATTGAGGGGCTTGCCGATCTGCTGGCCCAGGGCGTGCAGCCAGCCCGTGCGCTGCCCCTCCACGTTGCCGATGGCGTACCAAATGCAGGCGAGCCAGTGGGCGATGAGGGCGAAGGTGCACATGAGCAGGAACAGCACGGCCGCCCCGTACTCCGAGTACCGGTCCAGCTTCCGCGCCACCCGCACCAGCCTCAGCAGCCGCGCCGTCTTCAGCAGCCCGATCAGTGTCGTTGTCTGGGGTGACAGAAAAGGGGGGTCAGTGGGGGTAGAGACACCCCATGGATTCACAGAAGGGTGAGGAGGGTCCTCACCCAACCCAGGCAACTCCAGCCCCCCATTCCCTTTCCCAACATCAGTGGCCCTATCGGTGTCATTGTCTGGGGTGGACAAAGTGGGAAAAGAGGTTAACGGGGAAGAAATACCCCATCAGCACCCAGAAGGCTGGGCCATCCTATCCACACCAGCAGCCCTGGAAGGACAAAGGTGGCCTGGGTCCCTGCCCCAACCCAGGACCCCCGTCCCCTCTCCCCAGATCAGCCCCAGGTGCCCCCAGTGTCCCCCACCAAGAGCAAATGTGGTCTGCAGAGCACAGGGCAGTGACCAAGGGTAGTGGGGGTGTCATGGCCTGGGGGCACATGTGGGATCCCTGAGCATCACCCTATGGCAGGATCTAATAGCCAGGGAACAGCACCTACTTGCCCTCGTGCCCACCATGAGACATGTGGGACCCCCAGGAATCAACCCATGGGAGGACCTGGCACCCACCCTGGCACTGTGGACACCCATCCCTGGCCTGGGGGTATAGGTGGGACCCCCAAACACAACCCCCCAGCACCAAAACAGCACTGCCCAGCCAGGGCATGGCCCAGCCGGTGCCACCATATCTCCCTGTCCCCATGTCTGTCACCTCCTCGGAGCCAGAGCCAAAGATGAGCAGGTCGAAGGGGATGGCGGCCACCATGTCAATGAGGAACCAGCCCTTGAAGTAGTGGATGGCGATCTTGGCGGGGTGACTGACCACCTCCTCGTTGGAGTTGACGTAAGTGGTGCGGAAGTTGATGAGGATGTCGATGATGAACATGATGTCCACGATGAGGTCGACCACGTTGAGGGGGCTGCAGGAGTAGCCGCAGTGGTGCCGCTGGGCCTCCTCGGAGTCACTGAGCAGGAAGGCGGCCGAGTAGGGCGTGAAGATGGCTGTGTAGATGACAAGCAGCAGGATCAGCCAGTCCCACACCGCCTTGAAGGGGCTGTAGTGCAGGATGGTCCAGCGGTGGATTCGCGGTGCCTGCAGCTTGTACTCAGGGAGCACATCGGCGCCCAGCGACAGCACCTGGAGGACATGGGGGGATCAGTGATGCACCCCAACACCCCACAAGGCTCAGCTCCCCTCCCCAGGCAGAGGTGGCACTTGGAGACATGGGTCAGGAATGGCCTTCACCATGTTGGGTTATCATTGGGCTGTGACCATGCTGGGTCAATGTTTGGCCTTGGCCACATTGGGTCAATGCTGAACCCAATGGTTTTAGGGGTCCTTTACAACCTCAACAGTTCTGTGACTCTCTGTGGTGAGGTAGGACCCCAACACGGGTGATCAGGGGTGTGGGGAGATCCCACTCCAGAGGGGCCCTGGGGTGCGTGATGAGGGGTGCACAGGGACCCCAACATGGACAAGGGCTGCAGGGGGGAGTACAGGGGGTCAGTGCTGTGCCCCAACAACCCATAGGGCTCAGATCTCCAGCCCAGTTAGAGCTAGTGCTTGGGGACATGGATCAGGAGTGGCCTTGGCCACCTTGGGACAACAGTGGACACGATGGTCTTAAGATAAACAGTTTTGTGACTCTTTGAGGTGCAGAGGGACCCCAGGGTGGGCAGTGAGGGGTGTGGGGGGACCCCAGTGCAGAGGGACTCCAGTGTGAGCCACAAGGGGTGCACAGGGACCCTGACACAGGTGATGTGGGGTGCAGGGGAACAGTTGGAGGGCATAGCTGGGACAAAGTCCCCCCCAGTGTGGAGTCACCTGGCAAACGCCTCCTGCCCCACAGATGCCCCTGTGTCACTTCTCACCTCAAACACCCTTGGACATGATGCTACCCTGTGCCACTCACCCTGTACTCCCCACACTGTGCCCCCACTTCAGCCACCCCCTGCATCTCCATCTGGCAGGGGGGCACACACAACCCCCCAGCACCTCCATCAGCATGGCATGGACCCCGCCGGCCAACCCAGCATCTCCATCAGGGAGGCACAGACCTCCCTGTGCCTCCTCTTCCCCATGCAGGACACCCTGCACAGCCTGGGAGTGTGACCCCAGGGGTACTGGGGCAACCTTGGGGGTCCCTGGGGAGGTCCCTTCCCTCCCTGCCACCACAGGGACTGTCACCATGTGCAGCCCCATGGCTCAGGTGAGAGATGACAGGAGGTGATCCACAGTCCCCCTGCCCTGTGCCCCACAGCGATCACCACCCGCTGGCTCCCCACTGGGGACCCCTTGCCCCCTCCCCAGTGACCCCCCACTCCACCCGTGCCCACCACGGGGCTCCCACCCACCATGGCATCGCAGGGAGGGGGTCAGGCACTGTCACCCCGCACCCCACGGGCCCCCCAACTCTGGAGGCACCTCTGGGGGAGCTGGGGGGGTCTCTTGGGTGGGGGCTGGGGGTAATCCCCAGTCATGCCGAGCCAGCGCTCTGTGTAACCCCAAACTCCCCCAAAGCAGTGCCGGGGACGCAGCCTGAGCATTTCGCGGCCACCGCCAGGTCACGGGTGGGCAGGGTGCCCCCCCGCAGGACTCCCACCCCCCCGCCGGACCCCCGGGGGTCGGTACCGGTACCTTCTCCTGCCGTCCGTGCCCGGTGCCATCGCGGCGCAGCCCCAGGCAGGTGCCACAGAGGGAGCCCCCGGGCATGGGGGTGCGGGCAGGGCGGGCCCCGGGCCGGGGGTGCGCGGGGGGGCTGCCCGGGAACTCCTGGAGCAGCTGCAGGAGCGCGGGCAGCATCCTCGGGGCGGGGGGCAGCGGGGCTCAGCCCCCGCCGGGCTGCGGGCATCGGGGACCCCCGTGCCCCGCTCCTGCGCCCATCGCAGTGCCCGGGGACCCCCGGCAGCAGTGGCGACCCTCAGCGGCAGGGGGGACCCTCAGCGGCGGGGGGGACCCCCGGCATGGCAGAGCCCACCGGTGCGGAAGGGACCCCCGATGTGAAGGTCCCCCGGTGCGGCAGGGACCCCCGATGTGGCGCACGCCGGCCACGCTCCGCCGGAGTCGACAGGAATTATTGGGGCGGAAATTTTTCCCAGGCTGCTCCGCTGCCGCCGCCACGGCCACGGTCAGGGCTGCCCCCCGAGCCCCCCCGTCAGCCCCCTCGGGCGCCCCGGGCACGGGGTGACACGTGGTGACATGCGGTGACACGCCAGAGGGGACACACGGCGCGTGTGGTGACACGGCGGGGACACCGGTGTGGCTGCGGGTGCCTGCGGGCGGTGTGGCACAAGGGGGGATATGTCATGACCCCACCGGCCAGCCCTGTAGTCCCCCCCCACCCCTGTGGCTACCCAGGCACCCAAACGGCACCTGTGCCAGGTGTGGGGGCCAAGCCCAGCCCCGTGGCAAAGAGCAGGGTGTCATGGGGCACTCGCAACACAAACGTACCAGGCACATGTCATGAACATGCCAGGAACATCACACACCTGTGCCTGGCATGAAGGGGACACAGTCGGCCCCGTGGTGGGGTGCAGGTGCCATGAGGCATGAACACGCCATGAACACACGAGGAACATGCCAGGAAAATCCCCAACCTGTGCAGTGCCCATGGGACAGTACACAGTTTTTATCCTGCCACCACCCGCCCCCAGGTCACAGGGCCAGGGATGCCCCAGGGGACACATGAGGCCCCTATCACTTCCATTCCCAGGAGCCACCAACCTCGATGGCTTCATGGGGCAGCGGGAACAGCCGTGTCAGTGCAGGAACAGCCATGTGACGTCCCATGTCGTGACAGCACTGGGAAGCCGTGCTGGGGGCACATGGTGACAGCACTGGGGCACAGGGTGATGGCACCAGACACGCAGCGACACACAGTGACAGGGACACACAGTGGTGGCACCAGGACATATGGTGACACACGATGATGGAGATGGGACACGCAGTGACACACAGTGCTGGGGACACAGTGCTGGTGCCGGGACACACAATGACAACACTGGGACACACAGTGATGGTGCCAGGACATGCGGTGCTGGGGACACACGTGACATGTGATGACAGCACTGGGACACACGGTGACAGCTTGGGGACACGTAGCAGCTCCTCCGTCACCTGCTGCCACCCCCATGCAGGGGATTCCCGCTGCCACCGCGTCCCCACACACCGTGTGATGGAGGGACAAGGCCACGCGTGGCCCATTGTGCGGGGGGTCCCAGTTCCCACATCCCTTCCTAGGGTCTGCATGCCAACACCCCCACGTGTCCCCTGGGCGTGTGGCAGGTGCCGTGGGGTCACGCAAGGACACCGGGACCCTGGGGAAACAGGGGGTGTGACAGGTACTGTGGGACAGAGACCCTCGGGCTTCAGTGCCCCAGATGGCAGAGGGGATCCCTGGAGGGGACTGGGGGTGGTCCCTAGGAGGGTCCTGCTGGGGGAACCCCAACCCCAGAACCCCCAGTGGCCCCTTTGGCTGCGTTGTGAGTGGGGACGGGGGGGATGTGGAGAGGACAGCAGGCGAGGGGGTACCTTGGGGGAGTCCTGGGGGGACCCCCCAGCCCCGGAGCTTTCCGTGGCCTCTATTGGCTATAGGGTGGGGGGGCGAGGTGCCGGGGGAGGGGAACAGGAGGGAAGGGGAGGGGGTGTCCAGGAGGGATACCTCAACCCCGGAGCCCCCACGGCCCCCTTGGCTGTGGCGGTGCAGGGCGGCTGCAG
Organism: Xenops minutus; assembly: GCA_035221455.1. Classification (NCBI taxonomy): domain Eukaryota; kingdom Metazoa; phylum Chordata; class Aves; order Passeriformes; family Furnariidae; genus Xenops; species Xenops minutus. The sequence continues at coordinate 367,390 of JAWWEE010000074.1, read as the reverse complement.
TGTGAGCGGGGGCGGAGGGACGGGGGGGGCACAGGGGGGACAGCAGGGAGGGGGGGACAACAGGGAGGGGGGGCCGAGGGGCACGGGGAGACGGCTCCAGCCACCAGACGCTCCTATCGCTAAATTTATCGCAGCTGCCACGGCAAAGTGGGACAAATCCCGGCCCGCGGCGAAGCGGAGGGCGGTGGGGGGGGCAAGGGTGGGGGGCCCAGGGCCTGCGGAAGCCCTCAGGACCAGGGAGGGTCCTGCCGCCCACAGGGGGAGACCCCGGAAGGCCCCTTACCCTAAACATGTGGCCCCCACGGGTGTGGGGGGGTAGCCACCCACATCCCACCTGGATGTCCTCCTGTGACCCCCATTTGGGGACCGCCCAGCTCTGCAGGCAGATGGGAAGGGATGGATATCAAGGGGATAAGGACCAGGACTCCCACTCAGTCACAGCCCCCCAGAATACACCCCCACCTCATCAGCTCCTAGATACACCTGTCAACCACCCTAAAACACCCCCCCAACCCCAGCACCGAGTTAAGCCCCCCAGTTCAGCCCCATGCCAGCTCCGGGGGGGGCACAGCCTGGGCGGGGGGGACAGTCCTGGTTCCCTGTGACCCCCAGTCGTGAGGCCCCCAGCCCACCAAACGGTGGGGACAGTTCCCAGCCTCCCCACTCTGAGGACAGCCCCCAGCCCCCCCCAGCCACGGCGACAGCGCTCGCTCCCGGCCCGTGCCACGCAGAGACCCCCCGACACAAGTGGGACCCCCACTGCGTGTGTCATGATGGGGCCGATACGCAGAGACATTCCATTCCGCCCCCCCGCGGGCGTCCCCCCCGCCCCAGCACCCGTCAGTCACGGTGACACAGATGGCGGCGGTGCCGGTGACACGTTCGGCGACACGCGGTGACACGTCCCGCCCCGGTGACGCGTCCCCAACACCTGCGGTGGCACTGACACCCCCCGCCCCCCCGGGACACCCGGCGCCGCACCTGCCGCGACCCAGACACCTGCGCCCACGGCGCACCCCAAATACCCCGGCCCGGGTTGGGAGGGGGCCAGCACCCCCTGGGGCACCGATACACCCCATGGCATCCTAACGTACCCCTCCAGCACCCCCCGGGACACCGACACCCCCCAGCACTGCCTGGAGCACTGACACTGCCCTCTGGCACCATCCAGGAAACCCACACCCCACTGGCACACTGACAAAGCCCCCACCACCCCTCAGCACCCCAACACCCCTTGGCACTCCCATGGTGGAACTGCCTGGCCCCAATGCAGTGGCTTCCTTGGCCCTCAGTGGGGATTCCCTGGACCCCTGACACCCGCTGTAGCGGGTGACCCCAAACCAGACCCCAACACCTGCACTGGTACCTGACACCTGCCCCATAGACTCCCAACATGCACACCTACACCTGCACTGGCAGGTGTCCCACATGCCCAGGTATGCCACACCAGCACCAGTGGGTGCCTGACAGCCATAGACCCCCCAACACTCGCACCACTGCCTGACAACCACACCAGCAGGTGCCCCACAGACCTCCAACACCTGCACCAGCAGATAACAAATATTCACAGACCCCCAACACCCACATGGGCACCCAACATTCCCCCTGGCAGGTACCCAACACCTGCCTAAGCACCCCACAGCAGCACCAACACAGGCCCTGGCACCCATTCACCTATCCCAGCAGGTTCCCAGACCCCTTGAGCCCCACACACATGAACACCAACACCCACCTTCATCACTGACCCTGGGGGGGCTGGGACCCCCAGGGACACCCACAGCCAGACAGACACCGACCCCCCCATGACACCCCTGTGACCTTGCAGGTGTCACCCAATGTGGCCAACACTGGAGCAGCACTGACCATCGGCCAGGTGACAACGGGCTGTGGCGACACCTGGTTGTGGTGGGGACACCCCAACACAGGGGACACTCCAATTGTGCAGACACCCTGACTTAGCAGACACCCCAACAGCGCAGAAACCCTAACGCTAGAGACACCCCAGCAGTGGGGACCCCCCCACCTCGCTGTCCCCCCAAGGGAGGCACAGGGGGTACTCACATCGCTGAGCTGCGGCGTCGCGGTGCCCTCGGGACCCCCCGACATGGGCACGGGGGACACGCGGCCACCCTGGACAGTTGGCAATGGTGGCACCCACTGCTGGTGGCAGCCAGGGCAGGGTGGGGGGCGAGTCCCGTGACGGGGTGACGTCCCCAGGGGAGGGGGTGACGTCCCAGGGGGCGGCGCACACAACCCAGCACCGACCCCCACCCAGTGACGCTGGCACTGACCCACACCTGCCCCGCGCCTACTGGCCACCAGTGAGGGGACAGCCACAAGACCATCCGGGACACAGCGGAGACCACCTGGAGACACAGTGAGGATCACCTGGGACATGGCAGGGACCACCTGGGATATGGAAGGGATCACCTGGGGACACACCAGGGACCACGACAGCCACGTGCCATCATGCCTCGTCATGCCACAGCCACGGCCACTGTGGCACAGCCAGACACAACACTGGCTCGGCCATGGCATCGGATGGGCACCGCGGGCCCGGGGGAGGGTGATGCCCTCAATCCCGGGAGGACAGTGCGGGGGCTCCGGGCCATGCAGGAGCCCCAGAGCCGCCCACCACGACCCTCGGTGTCCCCCTACTCTGCATCCCCATCCTAGCGTGAAGGCACCCCTGGGACCCCGCATCCACTCACGGCAGGACGAGCCACGGGACACCTTTCCTCAACTAAGGTGGGATACCCCCGGAACCCCTGGGCCGCCCAGACGCCCTCGCAGCATTCCAGAGCCGCCTGCTGAGACTCTCGGTGCCACCGCCTACTCCGTGTCCCCCATCCCGGCGTGGGGACAGCCCCGAGACCCCGCGCCCACGCGCGGCAAGACAAAATCGCGGGAGCCCATTTCCCCCGCGAGGGACACCCCTCCAAGGAACCCCTGGACCCGCCCGGCGCTCCCCAGAGCCTCCCGCCGCGACCCCCGGTGCTCCCCCTGCTCCGTGCCTGCAATCCCGGCATGGGGACAACCCTGGGAACCCCGCGTCCACGTGAGACACGATGAACCACGGGTCTCCTTCCCCACCCCCGCAGGGACCCCCTCGGCCACCCCATGCCACCAGGCTGGACCCCGGCCCCCTCGCCCCCCGGTCCCCGTACCTCCTGTGCCACCAGGCTGGACACCCGGACAGCCCTGCGGACCCGGTCCCGCCGCTCCCCGTCGGGGCGGTCGCCGCGGTCGCCGCTGTCGCGCCGCGCCGGGGCCATGGTCGCGCTCCGGGGGTCCCCGCGCCCCCACCGCCCCCGGCCCCGCGTGCGGCAGATGGAGCGGGGCGGGACCCCCCGAGCCCTCCCCGCCGCCCGCCCCCGCCGGGCCCCCCCGGCTGCAGCCGCCGCCACTCCCCGGGGGAGGGACCGGGAGCGCCCGAGAACGGCCCCGCGGGGAAACTGAGGCACGGGGGGGTTAGACCGGGGCGAGGAGGAGGAGGAGGCACCCCGGAACTGGTGCCCCCCTGCCTGCCCCACGGTCACCCCCTGCCAGCCCCTGCCTCACTGCCAGATGCCATCTGCAGCCCTCCGCCCCCCAAGGGACACCCCCAATGCGTGACGCGCCCAGCCCCGCCAGCGGCGGGATGGGGACAGTGACGGTGGGGACGGGGACAGTGACGGGGATGGGGACAGGGACAGTGACGGTGTCGCTGAGCTGGCCCTGACAGCCCCGGCTGATTCACGGCTCTGGAACCCCACGTTGTCGGTGTCCCTGGCCACTGCCCAGCCCTGGCAGTGCCCCACGGCTGCGCCCGCCCGTCCCCCTGGCCACCACCAGCCTGGCTGAAGGGGGATCCGGAGGGCAGCGCCCTCACCCACCCGATGGGTGCCAGAGGGACCGGGGAGGCCCCGCTGTCCCCAACCCGCCAGCGACAGCCGGTGATGCACCGGTGACACCCCCCGGCTGGTGGCACCGCGGGGTCCCCATACACCCTGAGTGGGTCTGGGGACCCCAGCCCCATTCTCTCCCCTCCAGGGGTCCCTGCCGGAACGGGTCGGGGATCCTCGGGGGTCCCTGAGCCATGGGGAAGCCACGGCCACTCCGGCCACGTCAGGCCCTGTCACTGTCACCTGGAGCGTGGTGACCTTGCCGGGCGCTTGGCTCCAGCCCTGCCCGTGAGTCACGGTGCCGCTGCTGGGACACCCCGTCCCCCAGTGCCTCCGGTCCGGGAGACACGCCGTGCCCGAGCCAGGGACACCCCCATGCCCCCGCTCCCGTATAACCCATGTCCATGGTCCTGGCTCTGCCCACCTCGGGGAAGACCCCCATCCCGTCCCGGGGAGATGCCGGGTGCTCCCTCCCAGCACAGCCGGGGCACTCCGAGACCCCCTCCCCAGTGGCGGGGACAAAGCCCACCCCGCTGACCGCGACTGTGTCCCCTCGTGTCCCTTCGTAGTGACGGCGGGGGCAGGTGGGACCGTGGCATCGCTCCGGCGGCGCAATTAATCACGTTCCGCGAGGACCAGAGGAGGCCGGGGGGTGAGCAGTCAGGGGCCCCTCCGCCCCAGAGATGTCCCCCCACCCCACTGAGGGTCCTGCGGCTGCTGCAGCAGCGGCGAGGGGAGGGACCGGAGCCGCGACAGCAGAGCCGGGAGCTCCCCGTGGGAACGGGGGTCCCCTACGGGCCCCCTCACGTGTGCGGGCAGGTGCGGGGCCGGGGGGGCTCCCGGAGCGCGGGCAGATGCGCCGGGGCGGCTCCGTCCCCCGCCAGCTGCCGGGGACCCTGAGGACAGGGCCGGCGTGGGGGGCTCGGAGGGACGAGCAGAGGGTCCCCCCCTCACGCAGCCCCCCGGGAGTCCCCGGAGCCCCGCGGCTCCCCCCAGCTCATTAGCGGGGGGGCAATCAGGGTGTAGTTAAGCGGCGCCTCCTGCTCCCGCGGCAGATGGTGGTTACACAACTGGCCACGGATTAGCAGCCGCCGCCAGCGCCCGGCACCCGGCAGGCACGACACCGGGGCAAAGGTACCCTGGTAGGGGGTGCCTGCCCTCTGCGCCCCGCTGGGAGCCCTCGGGGAACCGACGTGCCGTGTGGGGTCTGTCCCAGCCACATGGCCCCACCATGGCACACACCAGCATCAGGACACCGAAGCCACAACCCCATTGGCGAGTCCCTCTGAGGGACCTGATGTCAGAGTGGGGATACAGTGGCCTTCAGCCCTGCCATACCAGCCCCTCTGGCCCAACAAGGGCTGGGGCACCCCGGAGACCCAGTGGTGCCTCAGATCCCCGCAACTCCTCCCAGTGAGCTCCAGGTCCCACTGAAGCATCCCCTGGGCTCTGGCCATGCCCCAAGCACCACTTGGCCACCTTGGCATTGCCCAGCCACCTCTTGCAGCACCCAGCCATGCTGGCACTGCCTGGTGACCTCTGGTACCACCTGGTCACTTTGGCACTGCCCCACCATCTCCAGCACTGTCCATCCCCTTCGGCACTGCCCAGACACTTTGGCACTGCCCCACCATCTCCAGCACTGTCCATCCCCTTCGGCACTGCCCACTTTGGCACTGCCCCACCATCTCCAGCACTGTCCATCCCCTTTGGCACTGCCCAGACACTTCGTCAGTGCTCGGCCATCTTGGTACGGCTTGGCCATGTCATCACTGCCCAGCCACCTCCAGCACTGCCACAACACCTCAGCATAGCCCAGCCATCTCTGCCACCACCTGGTCACCTCTGTCACCTCCTGGTCACCGCAGCACCACCTGGCCCCATGGCATCGTCAACCACCTCTGGCATCACCCGAACACCTCTGTCACCACCCCCCCGGCCACTGCAGCACTACCTGGTCCCTTTCAGCATCACCTGGCCACCTTGGCACCGCCCAACCTCTGGGCTCCCCCCATCCCTCTGGGGTCTCACCTGTGTGACCTTCTCGGTGACGTTGTGGGTGCGGTCGCGCAGCTTGGTGGGGGCGATGATGGGGCGGGGGGCTGGGGGCTGGGCCAGGAGCCCCCCCGGCTGCAGGTCCACGAAGTTGAGGGTGATCTGGGGGATACGGCCAATGGCCCTGAATCGCGCCAGGTCCGAGTCCGACGTGGAGTTGAGCAGCGCACTGCGCACGGCGGCCACCGCGCCTGCTGGGGGACACTGTCACCAGGGGGACACAGACCCCTGGAGGTCCCACAGCAGGGAGGGGATTGTCACCAGGGGGGCATGGGCCCTGGATTCTCGGGGTGGGTCCCACAACTCCCTGTGGCTCCCCAAGGCTCCTGAGGCAGGGGTCCTATGGCTTCAGAGGGTGGTCCCACAGCATCCCACAGCTCCCAGGGTTGGGGTCCCACAGCAGGTGAAGTGAGTGGGGAGCCCCAGGGCAAGGTGGCCCCCCCCCAGCCATGTGCCACAGGCCCCTCCCAGGACCCGTAGAGCTGCTCTCAGTTACTCTCAATATCATTATAACAGTTGTCCCTTCTCTTAATGCACTTAAAGAGCTCCAGGGCCAACAAGGTGATTCCTGGGGTGATTCCCACAGTGATTCCTGGGGTGATTCCCACGGTGATTCCTGAGGCTTGATGTGGCTGAGGGGATAGGGGGCGCTGCAGGATGGGCTGGGTGGGGTCCCAGTGGTGATACAGGGGTCCCAGGAGGCAGGATGGGGGGCCCGGGGGTGATGGGGGAAGTCCAGCTCCTTGCCAGCCCTGGGGTGCTGCCATGGGGTCCATGGGGAGTTGGGATGGGAGGTCACCAGCGTCTCTGGCTATGGCTGCCCTGATGCCCCCAGCTCTGCTGAGTGTCCCCTGTGCTGGTGGGGTCATACCCGTGCTGGAGCCGCGGTGCAGGCCGATACCGGTACTGGTGTGGTGGCTGTGGCAGCGCTTGTCCCCGTCGCCCTTCATGGCCTCGATGTCATCGACGGACGATGCCCGGCGCAGGCTGCGGAGGCTCTCCCGGGACCGGCGCTCCTGGGACCGGCTCCGGGCCAGGCTGTGGTTAGCAAAGGCCAGTGCCAGGCGCTCAGCCCGCGGGGACGACTGTGTCACCAGCGGCTCAGGGTCCCCCATCAGTGCTGCTTCATCCTCGGGACGGTCCCCGATCCCGTGCTCCAGTGAGGATGAGGCATCCTCAGGGCCCGAGTCACTGCCGGGCAGGGCCGGGTCCATAACCAGTGGGTCCACCACCACCACGTCTGGTGGCTCTGGTGGCTCCGGGGGCAGCGACTGGCGGCTGCCCGTGAGCGCCAGCAGCTTCAGCCGCAAGGACCGGCTGCGTCCTGGGGGGAAGGATAGGTCAGGGTCAGGGTTGGGACCAGGGTGTAGCTCCAACCCCCTCCCCATGGTGCTCTTCAGCTGCAGGGACTGCCTGTGCCCTGGGGGGAGAGGACAGGGGTGGGGGTGAGGGTTTTACCACAACCTGCCCACCAGCACCGGGGCACCCCTCACCCTTGCCATGTGGCCTATGGCAGCACCTGTGGGACTTGGGGTCAGCAGGACATGAGGTGACACTGGGACCAGTGGCACCAGCCCCTTCCCCACTTGTGGGGACCCAGGTGGAGGAGCTGATCCAAGGGGTTGGCATCCTTGTCCATACTTTGGGAGCCCCAGGAGGCTGGGGCTGATCCAGTGTCCCTGTCCCCCTATACCTGGGGCTGATCCAGTGTCCCTGTCCCCCCATACCTGGGGCTAATCCAGTGTCCCTGTCCACCTGTACCTGCAGGGCCCCAGGGGCCTGGGGTGACCCAGTGGTTGGTGCTGGGGGCCGGGGCCTCCCCCGGCTCGGGCTCCCTCACGGCCTCAAAGTTGAGGATGAACATGATGACGGCGCCATCCTCGTTCTTCACCGGCACCACATCCACGAGGCATGGGAAGGAGCTGCCTGCGGGGAGCAGGGGTCAGTGACACGGGGGGACAGCAGACCCCAGAGGGCACCTCTGCCTGCCCCCCCCCGCAACCGGGGGGGCATTCCTCTGCCCCTCCTGGACACCCGCTTCTGCCCCCCACTCTGCTGAGCACACCCCTGTCCCTGCTGGGCACTCTCTCCTGCCGCCCCCAACCCTGCTGAGCCCCACCCCTGCCCCCCACACTTGGGGACACCCTCTCCCGAGGGGCAACCCCTCCTGCCCCTCTTCCTGACTCAGCCAAGCGCAGCCCCCCCTGCAGCTGCACCACGAGGGAAACTGAGGCACGGGGGGGAAGGAGCATGAGGATGGTCCCCATACCCCCCAAACACTGCAGACAGGGCCATGCGGGGGTGGCAGGGCCGAGGGGGGCCGGGGAGGCTCTGGGGGTGCCGGGCCGGGTTAAGCCGCTTAGAACTCGTTAACAGCTGTGGCGTTAATCCGGTGCCACAGCTGGAGGGGGGGCCGGGCTGGTCAGGGCAGCCTGGGGTAATCTCTCTGCGATGGGGATGAGGGGGTATCCTGCTCCCCCCCGCAATCCTCACCCTAAGGGGACCCCAGGAGGACACACGTGGGTGATGCCAAGGCACCGGATCACCCCCCCACGGTGTTGTCCCCTCGCCCCGGTTGCCCCCCCCAACCCTGCTGGCGCAGGGCCCGGTAGCCTGGCACGGCGTGTGCCAGCTGGCACTGTCCCCGTCCCTGTGCCCGCGGCGGGGGGATTCCCTGCTGCACGTGGGGCCGCGGGCCAGGGGCCAGCACAGGGTGGCCAGGGCCACCGCGGGGTCCCGGCCGAGCCACTGCCCGGGGGGAATTAGTGGCACCAACACGTGGCCAATGCCGCCGCCGGCTTCATCCGCCTCCGCAGGAATCCCGAGTCCCTGAGCCCGGGGACTCTGCCCCCCTGGCCACTGCCCACCATGGCGGGGGAGACCTCGGATGTGCTGGTGATGGTGGGACCAATGTGCTCCCTGTGGTGGGAGCACACACCACACTGCAGTGGGACCCCTCTCCCTGCACCCCGACCCCCTGCATCTCACACTGCCCTGCATCCCAGCTGCAACTCCCACCTCCAGAGCTGCACCCCAAAACCACACTATGCCCCCCACCCTGCACCCCCCCACCACTCCCGGTGATAGCCAGAGGGCACCCGCATTCAGTCCAACCTCAATCTGCACCCTACATTGCATCCTGCACCCCACGCACCCCCACACATGCAGCCTGGACTGCAACCTGCACCCCCAGACCTGCAGCATGGCTGGGGACACCCCGCTGACACGGGGGGGACTGTCCCACCAGAGGTGCCACCTCGTGCCAGGGTACCATGGCTCCCATCCAGCTTCTCTGCGGCATCAGCCACTCCCGCCCTGCACCGACACCGGAGCTACACGTGGGGAGACCCCAAAGGCCACGGCAGCAACTGGGGGTCTGTGCCCCCTCCCCATCCCCTGGGTACAGTGTCCAGGGAGCTCAGTGCTGCCCCACGGGTGACCCCACGGGGTCCCCCACAGGCGCCGTGACCTCCCAGCGTCTCTGGCGCCATAAACAACACGTCGGGAAGACGAATGGCTGCGGCAGTGCCGGCGACGCGGCGGCTCCACGGCTCCACCACGGCTCTGCCCTTGCACTGGGGAGCAGGACACACGGGGGGCTCGGGAGGGGGGGATGTCAGCAAAGGGGGTGGGGGTCAGCACCACAGCATGACCTCGAGGGTGCCCGTGCGGTGGCAGTGGCACTGGGAGCGCCAGAAGCACTGGGAATGCCACAGAACAGACACAGGGCCGGAGCCATTGGCAATAGGATCCCTGCCTTATGGTGCCTGGAGGGGAGGGGGGGGCAGTGCAGTGAGGGATAGCTGTGGGACCCCATGGAACCCACTAAAGCCAGCCCTGCAGTGGCAGGTGGCATCAGCACTGTGTCACGGAGAGGGGACATCCATGGTGGCATCACCACAGCCCCCAAGGCCAAGACCCACTGCAACAGTCCCCAGCCACAGGGCCTGTCTGTGGGTGCAGGACACTCCAGATCCTGGGGTCACATCCTGCCAGTGGGTCCCACCCCCCAGTCCCCATGAAGGGAAGTCATGGTGGGGGTCATGGAGCATTCCCAGGACCCCCATCACACCTTCCCATGGGCCCAATGACAGCACTCAAGGACTGGCAGGGGGTGGGACCCCCACACCACTCAGGGGGCATGGCTGGGGGTGCTGGGGTCCCCTGGGGACTCCCAGAAGGCCCCAGGCAGGAGCATGGATCCATGCCTGGCTCAGCCAATGGCACTGACAGGGTGATTAGTGAGGGCTCAGCACAGGGTGCAGGCAGGCACCCACATGCCACCTGTGCCCCACAGCCCTTGGCACCGCACAGTCCAAAGGGCACCGGGGCGTACCAGGTGTGCCAGGCAGTGCCATGGTGGCAAGCTGGGGGGTCTCAGGGCCAGGAGCAGCGTCCCCAGCCCCAGCCCAGCCGCCCTGGGGCCCCCAGAGCCATAGTGGCTCCTGTGGTGCTGCGGCCACGCCGGCAGCTGGCACCAGCTTTGTTTACTCCAGCACCGGAACCAGGGCCGTGTGCCCAGAGCCAGGACAGCTGCGGTGACAGCCGGGACACCTGGCGCTGGCACGAAGCCACGGTGAGGGGCAGCTCCAGCACTGCTAACGTGGGGTGCCAGTCCTGCACTGGGCTCTGTGGGTCACAGCACCCACCTTCTGGCACAGGGACCCCGGGATGTCACCCACCCGGTGACCCCACACACACCACACAGGGATGGTGGAACTGTGGTACCTGACAGCAGCTCAGCACCCCCCACACCTGAGCCCTTGTCCCTGCTCCCGGTGACACGGTGCCCTCACACAACCTGTCAGCCTCCTGCAGGGGGCCACTGCGTGCTGCTCCTACCCCACAACCCCAGCCCCACAGCACACGGCTCCCCGGCACCCCAACTGGTGGCCACAGCACATTGCCCGGCTGGGAACCACTGTGGCACCGGGGGGGGCTGTACAGCCCCGGGGTGCCAGCGCCCCTTGAGACATGCCAGCGTCTCTCTGGAGCCCCTTGTGCCAGGCTCCCACCCTGCTGGGAGCCATCCTGCTACTGGGAAGCACTGCGGACCCCTGGGGGTGTTGGAGCCCCTGCAGACCCACCAGTGTCCCTTGGGAGCCACCAGAGTCAGGCTCCCACCTGCACCAACACCAACACTCACGGCATGGCAGGTGCTGGATGGGCACGGCGCAGGTCTGTCCCCGTGTCCACTGCCCCCGTGCCCCCAGCACAGCCTCCCCGAGGGGTCCGTACCGTCCTTGCGGTAGAAGCAGATCTCCACCTTGCGCTCCTCGGCGCCCAGCAGAGCCTGTGCGATCTGGGCGGCCGCACGGCGCTGGGTGCGGGGCCCGTGCAGGAAGTCGCAGGTGCTGGGCTGCTGCATCACCTCGGCCCGCGAGTACCCGCAGAGCCGGCAGAACCCCTCGTTGCAGTAGATCACGGCGCAGTTCTCCACCCGCGCATTGCCGATGATGAACTTGCGGCCTGGGGGGAAAAGGGACACAGGGTGGGTCAGGTCGGAGCCCACCCAGTCTGGCAGCCCATGGGGAGGGGTCTCCCCCTCCATCCATCCATCCATCCATCCATCCATCCATCCATCCATCCATCCATCCATCCATCCATCCATCCGTGGCTCTGAGCTCCCCGGGACTAAACACCCTGTGAGGAGCCCCTCTCTCTCCCCAGGGACCCCCCCCATGCTGGCGGCACCACCACTGAGGGGACCCCAGAACTGTGAGGACCCCAGAACTGCAGGGATCCAGGGACTTCCACAGGCACCTGGAACTCCACAGCTGCAGGGACCCCCCAGAGACCCCACCACCATGGGGAGGGACCCCGGGACGCCCAGCCCGAGGGCTGGGGCTCAGCCAGGCGAGACCCCCCCCAACCACAGCCTGTGCCCCAGCATAATAACACACTCCAGCATGGTAACAGCCCCCAGCCCAACCCATGGGGTGGCATCGTCCCCAAGTCACTGCCCTGTCCCCAGGGGGGATGCTCAGAGCCTGACCCCGAGAGGTGCTGGGGACCCCCAGAACCCCCAGTCTTCCCCCTTCCCGCAGGTCCCCCCGGTCTCCCTGTACCAGCTGCTGAGCAGTGTGGGTGGGGTAGCGGGCTGTGGGCCGGGTGGGGCCCCCAGTCCCGCAGCAGCCTGAGCTGGGGTCTTCACCGCCCCTCAGGAACTGGGGGGACGGCCAGTTCTGGCACCCCAGAGCCGGGGTGTGCTGGGAGCTGGGTCGGGCAGGCCCCCCCAGCTAGGCTTGTCCCCATCCCTTCAAACCCACCGGGGGCCGGGGGCTCCTGGGGGCCCCCGTGGGCAGTGTCCCCCACTCCCCCCGAGATGGGCTTGTCCCCCTCAGCCCAGACCCACCTGAAGCCACTGTCCCCCCGGCCCTCCCCACTGCCGGTCCCCCCCGTGTCCCCCCATGCCCCCCGGTCGCCCCCGCCCCGTCCGTCCCCCTCCCGGGTCCCCCC
>JAWWEE010000074.1:299769-316323 GCA_035221455.1 Xenops minutus | reverse complement strand
CCCACCCCTCGCCCCCCAACACCCACAGCTGAGGTTGCAGCAGCAGCACTGGAGTGGGGCACAGTGCCCGGCGCTCTGTGGGTACAGGGACTGGGGGACAGGGGTGGCACGGCACTGCAAGAGTATGGGGAAGCAAAGCACCAGGGCATGGCACCGGGTGCTGCAAAGGTTGTACAGGACCACAGCACCAGGGCACGGCACTGGAGGTGCATGGGGGTCACAACACTGGGGCTGCTGGGTCCCAGGTGCCTGGGGAGTGTGGCACTGGGGTGCTGGTGCATGTGGGGGGAGCGCAGCCTTGGGGATACCCAGGGGTACAATACTGTGCCATGGTGCTGGGAGTGCACAGGCAGGCCCAGCACTGGGCGTGCTGGGTGCTGGCTGACAGGCGAGCAGGCACTGGGGGTGCTGGGGATGTAAAGGGATGCATGACACCAGGGCATGGCACTGGCGGTGCTGAGGCACATGGGGTGAAGGCAACACTGGAGGGCAGTGCTGAGGCTGGGGGGTGTGGGGTGTGCAGAGGGCATGTGGGGTGTATAGGGTGTTAATGGGGGTGTGTGGGGTGCAAATCCCCACAGTGGGCACTCAGCCCAGGGGCCCAGGAGGTGCACAGCCCCTGCATGCCTTTGGGGACCCCAGATAGCCCCTGTCTCGGGTGCCTGTCACGTGTGGGGCTGTGTCACTGGGGCGTGCTGGGGACTGGTGGTGTGGTGGGTGGCAGTGCCAGCACTACTGGGTGCCTGCTCAGCCCCAATGCCGGCCCACAGCCTGAGCAGGAGGCGCTGGGCGCCAGCTCACCTGTCTTTGGGGAAGAGGAGGAGGAGAAGGACCTGAACAAGGCACTGGGCGTGGAGCGCTTCGAGGAGATCCTGAGTGACACACACCCCCGAAATGCTGAGGAAGCTGGACGCAGCTATGGCGAGGAGGATTTTGAATGTGAGCTGGGCTGAGGGTGGGCACGGAGCAGGGAATGGGCAGGGGGCAAGTAGGGAGTGGGGAATGGGCAGAGAACAGGGCACCAATCTCCCCAATTGTCCAGATCACCGCCAGTCGTCCCACCACATCCACCACCCCCTCTCCACGCACCTGCCCCCCGATGCTCGCCGCAAGAAGGGGGTCCCAAAAAAGGGCAAGAAGAAGGCCCGGCGTGCCTCCGTCCCTGGAGAGACCCCGACCATCGAGGAGGCTGAAGAGGATGAGGATGACGTGTGTGACACGGAGACAGAGCGGTCGGCGGAGGAGCTGCAGCAGCCCGGGCCAGCTGAGGCGGTGCAGGTGAGGGCAGGGCTGGGCTGGGGGCAGCGCTGTGCCACTGAGGCTCGGGTTGTCTGGGCATGGCCGGGGCACCAGAGCTGGAGCCAGTGGTGCCCATGGCCAGGGGACATGGCTCCCGAGCAGCTGGCTCACCCCCTGCCCCCCCAGTTCTTCCTGCAGGAGGATGAGGTGACTGACCGCCAGGCAGAGGAACCCATGCTGCCCTTGGCACTGCCCGGCTCTCCACCAGAGCCCCGGGGAACCACAACCCCTAAGGATGCCCAGGCAGGCAGGTGAGCCAGGGTTGGGCAATGCTGGGGCTTTCTGGGGGTGGGCAGCCTTCTCTGGCCACCCCATGGCAGAGCTGGGGGGCAGCAGCCCCCTGCACTCCCCCACAGTAGGGTTGGGGTGCAGAGTGGGGCTCAGTGCTGAGCTGGGCTCCTGCCTTGCAGCCCTGATGTGGAGCCGGGGGCTCCAGGGGAGGGCGTGGCCACCGAGACCGGGTCCCCCGGTCGCCCTACACCCAAGTCGCAGCCGGGGCACCGGAGCTACAACCTGCACGAGCGGCGGTGCATCGGCAGCATGACGGCTGCGGAGCAGGACCGGTACCAGAAGATGCCAACAGACGAGTCGGAAGCACAGACTTTGGCCTCAGCTGACCTGGACTACATGAAGAGTGAGTGGGGGGCTCCCCGTGCCTGGGGTTGTACTGACAGCAACCAGGGGCTGAGTGAGCGGGACTGGGACAGTGGGTTGGGCAGTGTCCTGGGAGCACTGCTGGAGATGGTGGGTCTGGGACACGGGGTCTGGCAGTGTCAGGTTACCCCACAGCTGCAGCCAAGCTGGGCTGGGCACAGGTACTGACCCCACTCCCAGCACTGGACACAGCAGCAGGGAAGCCATCCCAGGTGCCAGGGCTGGGTCAGGTCCCTGTGGAGCACTGCCAGGAGCTGTGCCTGGGGTGGCTGAAGCCCAGTGATGGTGGTGGTAGTGACAGTGGCTCTCCTGAGTGCTTGCCAGCCCCTGGGATTCACAGCTCAGGGACTCCCAGGGTGGCAGGTGACACTTTTTCCTCAGAGCTCTCAGGGCAGTGTGGCCACAGCTGAGCCAGCGGGCACATGTGGGCCTTGGTGGAGGTGACCCCACAGTGCTGCAACACTTGTCCCCAGCACTGGGACAATCCTTGTGCCCTGAGATGTCCCAGGCAGGATGTACTGTCCCAGGCAGTAGCCCTCATGCCAGGGCTCAGTGCTCCACATACTGTAGCTGTGCCCCTTGTGCCACGACTTGGGTTGTAGGGCTGTGAGCCCTGAAGGTCGCCCACCACCCCCCATCACTGACCCCTCCCAGGTCACCGCTTTGAGGACGTGCCCGGGGTGCGGCGGCACCTGGTGCGGAAGAGTGCCAAGGCACAGATGGTGCACGTCAGCAAGGACCACAAGGAGCCCAGCACACGGCAACGCAAGCAGGACCGGCAGCCCCACGAGGTGCGGAGTCCAGGCATGGGGGGCAGACAGGAGCAGGGGTCCCAGGGGTCCTAGTTCTGACCTGGCTGTGCCACAGGTGTTCGTGGAGCTGAACGAGCTGGTGGTGGACAAGAACCAGGAGCTGCAGTGGAAGGAGACGGCACGCTGGATCAAGTTCGAGGAGGATGTGGAGGAGGAGACAGACCGCTGGGGCAAACCGCATGTGGCCTCGCTCTCCTTCCGCAGCCTCCTGGAGCTCCGCAAGACCCTGGCCCACGGTAGGGCAGCAGGGACCACCCTGTGGGGCCTGCAGTCAGGGGGGTCCCGTCCCCGCTGGCCTCAGCGCCCCATCCCTTGCCAGGGGCCGTGCTCCTGGATCTGGACCAGAAGACACTGCCAGGGGTGGCTCACCAGGTGGTGGAGCAGATGGTCATCACGGACCAGATCAGGGCTGAGGACCGCGCCAACGTGTTGCGGGCGCTGCTGCTCAAGCACAGGTGGGCACAGGGCACACAAATGCAGCCACTCTCTCCCGGACTCTTCCCCGCGAGTCACAGGGCTGGCACTGTCTCCGGGATCCTGGTGATGGCTGTACCTTCTCAGGGCCACTGCATTGCCCAGCCTTGGCTCACCTGCCTGCCTGGGCATCCTTAGGGGTCGTGGCCCCCCGGGGCTCTGGGGGGGAGCTGGGCAGTGCCAAGGGGGCCATGGGTTCCTCTGCCTGGCCTCGGGTCACCACAGATGGAGCTGACTCTGCCCCACAGCCACCCAAGCGATGAGAAGGAGTTCTCCTTCCCACGGAACATCTCGGCGGGCAGCCTGGGCTCCCTGCTCGTGCACCACCACAGCACCAACCACGTGGCTGAGGGCACCGAGCCGGCTGTCACCGAGCCCCTCATCGCCGGCCACGCTGCCGAGCATGACACACGCATTGATGTGGAGCGGGAGGTGGGTGCCATGGCCCCCCCAGCCCTGCCTGTACCCTTGGGGGGGCCTGACCCCAACACCGTGCTCTGTCCCTGCAGAGGGAACGGGAGGTGGGTGCCATGGCCCCCCCAGCCCTGCCTGTAGCCTTGGGAGGGGCCTGACCCCAACACCCTGCTCTGTCCCTGCAGAGGGAGGTCCTCACCCCCACCCCCCCGGCTGGCATCACTCGCTCCAAGTCCAAGCATGAACTGAAGCTGCTGGAGAAGATACCAGACAATGCTGAGGCCACGGTGGTGCTTGTGGGTATGGAGGGGTGGGCAGGGCAGTGGGGTGGGGACAGTGTGCAGGGCTCTCCACTGACCACTGTGTCCCTTATGCCCCCCAGGCTGTGTGGAGTTCCTGGACCAGCCCACCATGGCCTTTGTGCGGCTGCAGGAGGCTGTGGAGCTGGACGCGGTGCTGGAGGTGCCTGTGCCTGTGCGGTTCCTCTTCGTGCTGCTGGGCCCCAGCAGCACCCACATGGACTATCACGAGATAGGGCGCTCCATCTCCACCCTCATGTCTGACAAGGTCCACGGGGCATGGGGGTCCTGCCTGGGCGAGGGGATGTGCAAGGGTGGGGGGCTCAGGACCATGTTGGGGCTCGGGGCTCGGGACCAGGATGGGATGGGATGGGATGGGATGGGATGGGATGGGAGGGGATGGGATGGGATGGGGTCTTGGGTTGTGCGAGGGCCAGGGTCTCAGAGCCATACTGAGATTGGGGCTGGGTGTCCTGTTGGGGTCAGAGAGCTTGGGGCTGTGTCAGGGTGGGGGTCTCAGGGCTGTGCTGGTGGGGGGCACTCAGGGCCATGCTAGGGCCAGGGGCTCAGGACTGTGCTGGGTGGGGATCTTGTGGCTGTGCCAGAATGGGAATTCAGGATTGCACCACAGCTGGCAGCTCGGGACTCCTCTGCCAGGTGGGAAACTCAAGGCTATTCTGGGGTTGGGGGAATCTCAAGGCTATTCAGGGCTGTGCTGGGGCTGTGGGCTTGGACCTGTGCCATGCTGGGGTCTTGGGGCACTGCAGTGCTGTGGGGTGGGCACTGACCCACCCATGACCCCCCAGCAATTCCACGAGGCTGCGTACCTGGCCGACGACCGGCATGACCTGCTGAATGCCATCAACGAGTTCCTGGACTGCAGCGTGGTGCTGCCACCAAGTGAGGTGCAGGGCGAGGAGCTGCTGCGCAGCGTCGCCCACTTCCAGCGTGAGATGCTGAAGAAGAGGATGGAGCAGGAGCGGAGGCTGCTGCTGGAGCCCAAGTCCCCTGAGGAGAAAGGTACTGGGGACAGGGCTGGGGCTGGGGCTGGGGCAGGGTTTGTGTGTGGGGGTCTCAGCTGTTGGGGTCTCGCTGTCCATCCGTGTGTCTTCCCCCAGCACTGCTGAAGCTGAAGGTGGTGGAGGATGAGGCTGAAGAGGACGATGACCCCCTCAGGCGCACGGGGCGGCCCTTTGGGGGGCTGATCCGGGACGTGCGTCGGAGGTACCCCCACTACTTGAGTGACTTCCGTGACGCGCTGGACCCCCAGTGCATCGCTGCCGTCATCTTCATCTACTTTGCTGCGCTGTCACCAGCCATCACCTTTGGGGGGCTGCTGGGTGAGTGCAGCGGAGTGCTGGTGGAGGGCTGTGAGGGGTGGTGGGGTCACAGGGGGCTGCAGGGGTACTGGGTGCTGCCCAGTGTGCACAGGATGGAGCAGCTTGGGGCCGCGGGGTGGGGCCATGTCACTGGGGCCAAGGGGCCAGTCCCACCAGTGTGCCTGAGCCTGTTCTGCCACAGGGGAGAAGACACAGGACCTGATTGGGGTATCAGAGCTGATCATCTCCACATCGCTGCAGGGTGTCCTTTTCTGCCTGATGGGTGCCCAACCCCTTCTTGTCATCGGCTTCTCAGGGCCACTGCTCGTCTTTGAGGAGGCTTTTTTCACGGTGAGGGGCTAGGGGCTGTCCCTGGGCCTGGGGCAGGACGTCACCCCTGGCCCCACTGCCTGTGGCATACACCCCCCTCAGTCCCACTGCTGAGGCTCTGCCCAGCCCTGTGGCCATCCTGACACCCATCTGTTTGTCCGTCTGTCCCCACGGCTGGGCAGTTCTGCACGTCCAATGAGCTGGAGTACCTGGTGGGCCGCGTCTGGATTGGTTTCTGGCTCATCCTCATCGTGCTGGTCATGGTGGCCTTTGAGGGCAGCTTCCTGGTGCGCTTCGTCTCTCGCTTCACCCAGGAGATTTTCGCCTTCCTAATCTCCCTCATCTTCATCTATGAGACCTTCTCCAAGCTGGCCAAGGTGAGCTGGGGGTGCTGTGGGTCTGGGCAGGATGTGGTGCTGAGTGTCCCATCCCATCCCGCTGCTGCAGATCTTCCAGGAACACCCACTTCATGGCTGCCTGCCCACCAATGGCTCAGCCGAGACCTGGGGCAACAGCACTGTCAGCACCACCAATGGCACCTCTCTGGCCACCCACACGGCCCCAGCCACTGGCCTGGCCACCCGCGGAGCTGCCAAGGTCACGGGGCAGCCCAACACGGCGCTGCTCTCGCTCGTGCTCATGGCTGGCACCTTCTTTATCGCCTTCTTCCTGCGCAAGTTCAAGAACAGCCGCTTCTTCCCTGGACGGGTGCGTGGGGCCGGCGGGGTGGCCGTGGGGCTGGGGTGAGCTGGGGGGCTGGGGTGAGCCCAGGGGGATTGGGGTGCACTGGGCGTGGCCAGACAGGAGGCTGAGGCTGCGCTCTTCCCCCAGATCCGGAGGCTCATTGGGGACTTTGGGGTGCCCATCGCCATCCTGGTGATGGTGCTAGTGGACTACAGCATCCAGGACACCTACACACAGGTCAGCACCCACCCACCCCTCGGGCAGGACTGCCCTCTACCCTCCCACCCTCCTGCAGGGTCCATGTGCCCCCTCCTGCTGTCCTGGGTGTGGGTTGGTGGCTTCATCTGTCCCTGGGGCTGAGCCCACTCAGCTCCCACTGTTTCACCTTGCCTCTCTCTTCAAGTACAGCTGCTGTGGGTGGTCACTCCATGGCCCCCTTGCTCTGGGGGCACAGTCAGCACCCCCACCCAGTGTCTCTCTCCCCTGCCCCACAGAAGCTGAGTGTGCCCAGTGGGTTCTCAGTCACAGCCCCAGACAAGCGGGGCTGGGTGATCAACCCTCTGGGGGAGGAGAGTGACTTCCCTGTGTGGATGATGGTAGCCAGCGGCCTCCCCGCCATCCTCGTCTTCATCCTCATCTTCATGGAGACTCAGATCACCACGTGAGTGCAGTGGGCCTGGGCAGGGGCGTCGGTGTGGCTGGGGAGGCTGTGCCAACTGTCTGCCCTTGTGCCCAGGCTGATCATCAGCAAGAAGGAGCGGATGCTGCAGAAGGGCTCTGGCTTCCACCTCGACCTCCTGCTCATTGTGGCCATGGGTGGCTTCTTCGCGCTCTTTGGGCTGCCCTGGCTCGCTGCAGCCACTGTGCGCTCGGTGACCCACGCCAACGCCCTCACCGTCATGAGCAAGGCCGTGGCACCCGGGGACAAGCCCAAGATCCAGGAGGTGAAGGAGCAGCGGGTCACTGGGCTGCTGGTGGCTGTGCTTGTTGGTAGGTGTGGCCCTGGCGGGGGGCCGGGGCACTGTGGTGGTGTAAGGGCAGCGTGGGGAGCGGTCTGGGAAGCCTTAAGGGGCTGCAGCAGTGCAGGGGTAGCGTGGGGAGTGGAGCTAAGGCACCCTGAGCCCTGGCCAAATTGTCGTGGCCATCCTGTTCCCTGGGGGCACAGGAACGCAGGACCCCCTCTATATGATGGGGGGGAGCAGGGCTGAGGGGCTATGCTGAGCCCCCTCCCCAGGCTGACCCTGCTCCGGCCCAGGGCTGTCCATTGTCATCGGGGACCTGCTGCGGCAGATCCCGCTCGCTGTGCTCTTCGGCATCTTCCTCTACATGGGCGTCACCTCCCTCAATGGCATCCAGTTCTATGAGCGCCTGCAGCTGCTGCTGATGCCCCCCAAGCACCACCCTGACGTCACCTATGTCAAAAAGGTGGGGAGGGGACCTGGGGAGAGTTCTTTGGGGCAGGACCCTCGGCTGGGGCAGCAGCCAGCCTGGGGCACCGTTGGGGGGGCACTGGGACATCTGCCAGTCAGGCTCTGGCTGAGCCTTGCTTAGGTGGGCAAGGCTGTTCCTTGGGGGCCAGCCTGGCCCCGGCAGGGCTGGGGCCATGTTTGGGGGTGTGGGTACTCCTGGCTGTTCCCGTGGTGGGAGAGGGACACGAGGCCCAGCCGAACACCCCCAGCACTGACACTGTCCGTGCCTCTGCCCAGGTGCGCACGCTGCGCATGCATCTGTTCACCGGGCTGCAGCTGGCCTGCCTGGCTGTGCTCTGGGCCGTCATGTCCACCGTGGCCTCCCTGGCCTTCCCCTTCATCCTCATCCTCACGGTGCCACTCCGCATGTGCCTGCTCAGCCGCATCTTCACTGACCGGGAGATGAAGTGTGTAAGTGGCTGCCGCCTTGCTCGTCCCCGGGGGGCAGGGGGGGCTGGACCCCTGGCATGGGTAGGGCCAGGGGGGCCCTTGCTGCCCCTCAGCCACCGTGTCCCACAGCTGGACGCGGCCGAGGCTGAGCCCATCCTGGACGAGCGGGAAGGTGTGGATGAGTACAACGAGATGCCGATGCCAGTGTGATGGTGCCAGTGGTGAGCGGCCCAGGGTGGGGGCCGGGCACAGCCAGACCCCCACGCCACGGGACCGGGGCCAGCAGGTGCATGGCCATGCCCCACGGGGATGAAGCCCCGCGCTCCCTGGGCCCTCGGGGGGCACCTGCCAAAGAGACGCTGGCCCCAGGCTCGCCCCGCCGGGGCCCCTGACCCCCCTTGCGGTACAGCCCCCTTGGGCACCCCTGCCCACAGCACGGGGCAGAGGCCCCCAGACCCCCCAGCAGTGTTGCAGGTCCCCCTGCAGCCCCTCACAGCACTCCACCCACCACCCAGGTGTCCCCTGAGCCCCTCGGGGCTTTCAGAACAGAAATTCAAAGGCAATAAACAGCTTTATCCCCAGCGCGGGGCTGAGGCCAGAGATGGTGGGGGGTGACACCGTGCCCCCCCACCGAAGGGGTCCTGCTCTGGGTGGTCCCCAAGGGGCTGCCAGGGTGGGGGCTGGGGCTGCCCTGTGCCGGGCCCGGGACCCCCTGCTGCCTTCAACTAATAAAGAGACCGGACTTTGCACACTTTTCACCAGTTTTATTGGAAAGTTCCCGCCCTTCCCAAGCACCCCCCTCCTCTTGGCCCAAACCCTGGGAATAGCCCCCTATGCACACCTGCTCCTGGCCCTGCTGCAGCCCCCCGTGAGGGGCCAGGCCCAAAGCCCCTCCCAGCAGCTGTGTTGGGGGCACAAGGACACCCCCAGTGTCAAGGCGAGCCCAGGCTTGGCCCCTGAAGTGACAGATAGGGCTGGGGTGGCAGAGCCAGGGCAGGGGGGCCATGAGGGACCTTCTCCCCACCCCCAGCATCTACCCCCACCCCATCCCCCTCAAGTCACACCCTGGCCCCCCATAACAGCAATAAATAATCTCACACTCCCCCAGCCCCCCAGTGGGTATAGGTACCCACAGCCTGGGCCCACAGCCCGGCCCCCCAGGATGGGAGGCAGCTTCATATCCCCCTGGCCCCCCAGGATGGGGGGCAGCTCCATATCCCCCTGCCCAGGGGAAGGGGCTGGCAGCACCCACCTGGCCCCCCACACCCCACCCCCGGTCCATCCCTCAGAAGCGCAGCTCCCTCAGCTTCTGCCGCAGGTAGTGCTTGGCCTCCTCGATGCCACTCACCTTCTCCAGCTCTGTGTAGGGTAGCTGTGAGGGGACAGGCACAATGTCAGAGCAGTGACACCACCTCCAGCACCACCTGCACCCACAGTACCACCAGCCCACTTCAGCTGTTGGGGGTGGTAGGAGAAGAATCAGGATGCAGGACTCTTCCCCTGGAGGAAGCCAGTAAAGTTCCTGCCAAGGGGATGGGGGGCACAGGAAGCATGGACAAGCCCCAGCTCCAGGCTCAGCTTAGCCCTGGACAGGGTGCAGGGATGGGGAAGGCCCAGGGAGCACCCGCAGTCCTGGTTCCAGCCCCCACTGTGGTTGGGAAAAGCCTGATACACAGGGAGGAATATTGAGCCTCACCCCCATCTCGAGACCTGGGCTCCAGCCTCTGTGAGGGGTGATGGTGTACTGGGAGGACTGGAAGCTCTGCTGGCCCCACAGCCCTGAGGGCACCACCAGTGCTCAAGGAGCAGGAATGAGGGGTGCTGGGACTTGCACTCCAGCCACCAGCAACACATGGGAGGGACAAAGCATCAGGAAGGCTCCGAGGGCTGGAGCCCTTCAAACCACAGATGAGAGCTGGGGGTGTTCACATGGACAAGAGAAGGTTCCAGACAGACCTTAGAACCCCTTGCAGTGCCTATAGGGGCTCCAGGAGAGCTGGAGAGGGACTGGGGACAAGGCATGGAGGGACAGGACACAGACAGAGAGGGCAGGGTTAGATGGATATTGGGAAGAAATCCGTGGCTGTGAGGGTGGGCAGGCCCTGGCACAGGTTGCCCAGAGAAGCTGCGGCTGCCCCATCCCTGAAAGGGTTCAATGCCACGTTGGACAGGGCTTGGAGCAACCTGGGACAGTGGAAGGTGCCCCTGACCATGGCAGCGGTTGAACGAGATGAGCTTTAAGGTCCCTTAAGGCAGGTCCCTGTTGTGCTTTCCACAGACAAGGGCGTCCTGGAGAGCCTGTGGCACTGGCTGGAGCCCCATGGTAGGCACTGGGACTCCTCCTTGGTGTGAGAGGGGCTTGGCCCCATTGCTGTTCCAGGGCCATAGCCAGCCCTGGCCAGCCAGGCCCAAATGCTGGCCCAAGGGAGATTTGGCCCTGCTCCCCTCCGAGGCAATTCCTCAGTGGAATTACAGGACTCCAGAGCCCTGCACAAATAAGGGGCTCTGGGCTGCTGAGCTGTGGAATGAGGAGGAGCCAGTGCTGGCACGCCCGGTGGCAGTGGGGGACGAGGAGCTTGGGAATGGCTGTGGGACAGCTATTGGGAGTGGCTGTAACTCTGGTCACCTCTACGGTGCAGGAGTGAACAGGACTGAGGGCTCACGTCTGAGCCATTTTCTTCAAAAAGATCCATCCTCAGGCTAAAACCACAGACAAACAGGTGTGTGGGGAGCTGTACACCCTAAACCAACACCTGGAGTTTCCTGAGGGAGCTGCAGACACCTGTGAGGGCTGTACTGGAGCCTGAGGGCTCCTCCAGTCCCAGTGCTCTGCACAGAGCAGCTGGGGCTGGAATCAGGGTGGGAACCAGGGCGGGCAGGGCCCAACCTCTCTCCCTTCCTCCCTCAGCACATGAATCACAGGTCACAGTGTAGGGACCCCTATGTGTTCCCACCTGATTTCACCCTGAGGCCCCGCAGCCAAAGCTGCCACTGCATCTGCTGTCCTGGGCTGAACCCCCTCCTCTTCCCCTTCCCCAGGTCAGATCTCGCCTTCCAGGACGGACTGTCCCTTGTCCCTGCTTTCCATCAGGGTTGGTGTCACCAGCCAGCCACATGGAA
Source organism: Xenops minutus (assembly GCA_035221455.1). NCBI lineage: Eukaryota > Metazoa > Chordata > Aves > Passeriformes > Furnariidae > Xenops > Xenops minutus. The sequence goes on along the minus strand of JAWWEE010000074.1, from coordinate 305,059 downwards.
AAAGTCCTGGGTGGGGTGGGGGAGGGTGAGGAGCTGTGAGGATGAGTCATCCCTGCTTCCCCTCACAGGGACTGGAGTGTTTACAGTGGGGATGCCAGCTCTGACCCGGTCCATCCATGGGGATGTCATCTTCAGGCCCTTCCTTCCATAGGGATGCCAGCTCTGAGCTCTCAGCCTGACACCCACTGCACCCCTTGGCCCCAGCACTTACCTGCACCAGACAGTATCCCAGCAGCCGCAGGTGCCGGTCCCTCATGGCCCGGGAGCCCACCAGGATGTCAGAGTTCTGGCAGTAGTGCCACTTGTCATTGACTGACAGCACCACCCTACACAGGGAACAGCAGGGATGGCATTGTCACCCCACACTGCTGCATCACTCTATGTCACAGTGTCACACTATGCCCCAGCACCACCCCACCCCACAGACCCTCTCCCTAGAGCCACGACAGATGAAGGGCAGCACTCCAAGCCCCCCAGACCCCACTGGTGGCAGGGGCAGCTGTTTTCAGCACCCCTGGGGTGGTGAGGACTGGGATCTGTGGGTGCCCCACAGCGCTGGGCAGAAGGGGGCTGAGGCTGAGTGCTGCAGAGGGCAGGAGCCAAAGGCAGTGCCAGAGTGGCAGTGCCAGAAGGGACCGGGGACAGGACCCCGCTCTGTACCTCTGGATCTCTTCGGCGCCCTGCAGCCCCTCGCCTGGCCCCCGCTTGGGGCTGGGCCGGCACGGGGAGGGCGGGGGGCCAGCATCGTCGCTGGCAGGGGGGCTCCGCTCCTCGGGTTCCTCCTGGGCCTGCTCCCCCTGGAAGCAGCCGTGCTCGTGGCCAGGGTGGCCGGCGGCCTCCTCCTCCTCCTCCTCCAGGATCTTGCCGATGGGGAACTGGAAGAGGGAGGCAGCAGAGGCACGGGGGGAGCAGTCGGGGGTGCCCGGCGGCGGCGCCGAGAGGCACTCGGAAGGGCTGCTGAGTGTGGAGCTGCCCGGGCTGCCCAGGGACGGCTCCTTGCTCAGCCCGCAGTAATAGTCTGAGGGGGGCTGGAAGCAGGGCCCCCCCGGGGCCGGGCAGAGCGCAGGCAGGAACCGCCCGGCCCGACTGCTCTCCCGATGGCCCGGGGGGCTGCTGGGCGTCTCTGGAGCAAATGGGGCAAAGTCCTGCAAGTCCGAGGTGAGGGCCAGGACGCTGGAGCGCAGGGACATGGTGGCAGGGGACGTGGCCAAGGGAGCCTTGGAAGCCGCTGGAACGCGGGAGAGCGGCAGCACCGTGCCAGAACGGTTGATCCACAGCAGGAAGTCTGGGGAGAGGGAACAGGGATCAGCAAGGCCTTGGGAACCCCTCACTAATGGGACATGGGCTCGGGGCCCCTGTGGCTCAGCTGGGACTCTGTGTCAGCACACAGAGGCACAGGAGAACCCTCCTTCCTGTGGCGGGGGAGCTCAGGGAGCTTCATCCCAAAGCGCTGGGAAAGGCAGCAATGTAGGGAAGAACTTGTTCTGCCCTCAACCTCCCAGATCGGGCCCACCCCCCACATCCCTGACCCCCAAGCTGGCAGTCCCACCTGCAGGGTCCAGAAGGTTACCTGTGCAGTACCCTGGGGGCAGCACCTCATCCTGTCTGTAGCACTCTTCCCCCACCAGCTGCCGCAGTGCCTCGGCCACCAGCCCCTTGTAGCTGTAGGGAGAGGGGACAGTCAGGGGGGCACTGTGGGAGCCGACATATCCCCCAGCATGGTTGGCATGTCCTCTGCTGAGCACACCCTCCCAGAGAGTGGAACTGTTGGGAGCAGGAAGCAAAGGGCAGGAGCTTTGGGCTCTGCTGTTGCGGGGCAAGAGGGGACAGGCTCTGGCACCTGAAGCAAAAAAGCTCCAACCAGTATTAGGACATCAACAGTCCCCCAAAAGAGCTGCCCAGCCCTGGCACTACTGCCCAGGGCAGGGGAACGTTCCCAGCTCTGGAGAGATTTAACAGCTGTGTGGATGTTGCACTTGGGGATGTGGTTAGTGGTGGCCTTGCTAGTGTTGGAGTATGAGTGGGCTCAGGGTTCTGAGAGGCGTTTTCCAACCCAAACAACTTTACAATTCCACGTGATTCTGTGATTCTACACAGCTTCCCCACAGGCTTTGGAGCTGCTGCGGGGTCCTTTATCCCAGCACCATCTGTGATCCTGTCAGGACAGGTCACAGACCCCGTGTCCCCTGTGAGACAGTGGAGGGGCACTCCTCCCCTCCCCTCCTTGTCACCTGTACTTCCTGTTGGCCTCGTCGGCAGTCAGGGCGTGCTCGAACATGAGGACGCGGTACCGCGGGTCGAGCCGGGGGCCGCTGTACTCCTTAAACTCCAGCTCCACAGCTGCATCCAGCAGTGACAGGTACCGGCGCACAATGAGCGCGTAGGGACTGCCTGCAGGGGGAGCAGGATGGAGCCCACTGGGACAGGAACCTCCCATCCACCCCCTCCCCAGCCTGGGCTCTGCTGGCTGGGAGCCCCCAGCAAAGGCCCCACGTACTCATGACATTGGTGATGAAGGCTGGGGAGAAGACCTGGTGCAGGACGGTCTGGGGGAAGTGGCTGAGCTGGAACATGGACATGAGGATGTTGACGGTGGCCAGCGGTGAGCTGCCAGCTTTCTGCTCCAGGATGGCCTCCAGCTTGGGGAAGAGCTCCCCATGGTTGGAGGGGCGGTAGTTCATCCGGCTGAAGGGGAACACCAGCTTCTGGATCACCTGTGGGAGGAGGAGAGGGAGCGGGGCCGGGGAGGGACAGGGGACAGGTGAGGGCCACCTGCCCAGCACCAGGCAGAGGCAGAAGCTCAGAGCCCACCAGGATCAGGGCATAGTTCCTGATGCCCTGGGATGATCCACTGTGCTGGGGCAGCAGAGCAGTGGCTCCCCCAGTCCAGGCGTGCCCATGGTGCAGAGCTCACCTTGCTGTCCAGCTGCTCCCCGCGCTTCAGGAGGAAATTGGCAATGGTGTCGAGCAGCCGCGGCTCGCGCAGCCGGTGCCGTGCCACGTACTTGGCGATGAGGGCCATGGTGTAGGGGGTGAGGTTCTCCGCCTTCCGAGGCAGCCAATCTGCACAGCCAACACAGTGGGAGCACCATCATGATGCTCTGTCCCCACCACAGGCCTGGGGCAGGCAAGGGGAACAGGACCTGACAGCAGCACCAGCCCTCCCAAAAACCCTCAGGTATGGGCCAGCGGAGAGGCTCAGGCAGGTTGTCACACACAGCCAGAGCACAGCTGAAACACGCACAGGGTGGGGCCCCTCTGTAAAACCCCACTGAAATTCCACTGTGCCCAGCCTGGAGTCACAGTGGGAAACCAGCTTCTGGAGTAATTGGGGAGTCCCAACATCTGGAAGGACTAAGTGGCTATGATACAGAGTTCCTCCTGCTCCACCCTCAGGGCTCAGCAGGCCCCAGCCAGGGCTGTCACCACTCCAACATCTTGCCAGGGCCCGGGAGGCAGCTGCAAGGCTGCAGAGCCCAGCCAGAGCCCTCCATCTTCCCCAACCAGTCAGAGTCCTGTGCCCCCTGTATGGACAGCAATGCTGGGAGCCCACCTGGGCACCCCTCACCTGCCATGCTGCGGATGAAGCGCTCCTGCCGGTTCTCATAGAAAAGCTGGGAGCTGAAGATGGCCTCCAGGGCCTTGTTGTTGGCCTCCTGGGCACACAGGGCCAGCATCTCGTCCAGCAGCGCCAGCTCATGCTCCCGCATGGCGCTCACCTGGCCCAGCGTATGCCGCACCAGCCGCAGGATCTTGCGGTTGTTGATGAGCTGCTGGTCAGAGGCTGCGTGGCCCTGCAGTGCCTGCGCCCGCAGCCGGTAGTAGGAGAGGAGCAGGAAGAGGGTCTGGGGGTGCCGCTCCTTCTCCAGGTGCCGCTCCAGGCTGCTGAGGCAGGACTCGACCAAGGGGTGGGGGCTGGAGGGGTGCAGCCGCATCACACTGCTGAACACCATCGACACGTCCTTCTGGTTGAAACGGCCCAGGCGGCTGCGGGACTCGTCCTCCAGCACCCGCACGAGAGGCGACTCCCCAGGCAGCCCTGCAGGAGTGCGGGCATGGATCAGATCCTGGGCACAGCTCAGCACCACAGACATAGCTCAGCTCACACCTCAGCCCCATGGCACAACTGCCTCCAGAACTCAGACAAGAGGCCACCCCTGGGGCAGGATGGATGTGCTGAGTCAGTGACGAAACAGAGGAGGAGAAGGGGAAGGAAGGCAAAGCCTGGCCAAAACATCAGTGCATCCGCAACACAGAAAACGCCGCATGAAATAGTGGGGTCATTCTTACCCACCCTACCGGAATGGGAGCCCTGCAGCTCAGATGCAGGAACAAGGTTCATTTCCTAAGTCTCAAACATCTTCAAGACAAATAATTCATAGAATCGCAGACTGGTTTGGGTTGGAAGGGACTTAAATCCCATCCCGTTCCACTCTCTGCCATGGGCAGGGACATCTTCCACTAGCCCAGGCTGCTTCAAGCCCTGTCCAACATGTCCTTGAACAATGCCAGGGACAGGGCAGCCACAGCTGCTCTGGGCAACTAAAAGACTCACCTCAGAAAGTTCTTAAAAAAAGTTGTGGTTTGAAAACAACCAAGACTTCCCACGTGACTAAACTAAACCCTGTTTGTTCCAGCAGGGACTAATCCTTTGGTTTTTCTGACCTTCTCCCATTTCCAGGCTCAGCTTTAGCCTGTCTGACCTGGCTCCCAAGGAAACACTTCCCTGCAGCTCGGGACTTGTTATCCAGCCCTCGGTTGTCAAGAGGCTGGCACAGGCAGCACAGGGCGAGTCACTGTGGGTTATTGTTAATCACAATGCAGGAGAGGGAACATGTGGAATCGGTCCGACCTGCAGCTTCGTTCCATAAAAAGATCTCAAAAGGGGATTGGAGTTTGTGTTAATGAGGGGCAAGGAGGCAAAATCAAGTGGGGGGCCCAGAAGAGCTAGGGGGCCCAGCACTGGGGGCCTGGCGAGAGCAGCCCCGGTTCAGTGTCAACAAACACCCGGCGCCGCCTCCCGGCAGGGGCTCAAGTTACTGCAGCAGCCACGGCCCGGCTGCTGGGGATGGGAACGAGAACTGGCTGGGGAGAGCTGCAGATGGAAGGGCAGGCACCAGGCAGATCATGGAATCCTGGAATGCTCTGGGTTGGAAGGGACCTCGAAGCTTATCCCATTCCACCCCCTGCCATGGGCAGGGACACCCTGCACTAGCCCAGGTTGCTCCAAGCCCAGTCCAACCTGGCCTTGGACACTTCCAGGGATGGGGCAGCCACAGCTTCTCTGGGC
>JAWWEE010000074.1:271850-286921 GCA_035221455.1 Xenops minutus | reverse complement strand
GGTGGTCGTGGTGGTGGTCGTGGTCGTGGTGGTGGTCGCGGCCGCGGCCGGGCCTGCGCAGCATCGGGGGCTCCGCCCGCGGCCTCTGCCGGGAGCGGCGGGCGGGGGTCCGGCATCGGCCGCGGCATCGGCGGGGAAGGGGATGTGCCCAGCCTCGTTAGCGCTGGAAATGCAGAAAACTGCAGCCCGGGCCCCGGGAAGCGGCAGCGGGAGGAGTGACGGAGCCGAGGAACTGCAGCGGAGCCGGGGGGCTGCAATGGAGGGAGGGGGACCGGGAGGCAGGGGGGCACCAGGGTGGGCGAGGGACTGCGGTGGGGCTGGGGGCCCGGGATGGAGCTGGGGGCCCGGGATGGAGCTGGGGGACCTGGATGGAGCTGGGGGACCTGGATGGAGCTGGGGCGCTGGGATGGAACTGGAGGCCAGGATGGAGGTGGAGGACCACAATGAGTGAGGGGCTGCAGTGGATCTGAGGGGAAGGTTCTCCCTGCTATGCTGAGGCGCACAGTGGGCCAAAGAGGCTCTTGCAGCTCCCCCCACGAAAGGTCCCTCTGCCCTCGGTGAGCCCAGAGCTCCAGGCGCTGCCCTGGCAGAGAAAGCTGCAGGGCCGCGCGTGCCGCTGGTCTCCGTGAGGAGCCCCAGTCTGGCTTGGTGCTTGCCAAGCCCTGCGTTTCCTTGCCCTGGGTTTTGTTGTCTCTGCTGGGTGCTGGCAGCGTGCTCAGCAATGTTCCCGCTGCCTCACAGCAGGGATATCACTGCAGGGGCATGCCAGTGGTTTTGGGGAGCGGTGGCCCCGCTGGAGAGGTTCCAGTAGGAGTGGTGACACTGCAAGGGGGTGGGCAGCCTGGACACCTCTCCAGAGGCCTGCACCCTGCGTCAGTCCTTGGGGGTTTCTGTGGAAAAGAGGGAAGGAAGAAGGATCCTAACAAAAATCTGAAAGGTTGCATGGTCCAGGGAATGTAAATCCTGGAATTTGTTTCATCGGCCTCGTGGTGCAAGGACAAAGGACACTCAGTGGGGTCAGGACAGGATGGGTGTAAAACTCATCAGAGGAGGGGCCATTGCCACCTCTGTGGAGTTCTCTAGCCAGGGAAAGCTGTTGGATTGATGGAATTTGAGGAGAGGCAGGAAGGGACTTGTGCTAGAGATGGTGGCAGTGCAGGGCTGGCACAGGCCATGGCAATGGCTCTGCCTGGTGTGTTGGGATCCTCACAGTCTCTCTGGGGATTTGGAATGGGCTGGTTTGGAAGGACCATCTTTCATCCATTTCCTTGGCTCTCCCTTGCTCGTGCCTCTGATGGTGGCTGCAGTGAGAGCCCCGAGGTCATTGTTGACATGGTCTGATCCTGCATGTGATTCCTGTGCTGTGAGGAAGAGGAGCTGCCAGCTGAGACATGGCAGGGCCACCCCTGAGGTGCTCACGGGGTCAGCTCTGCGGGCAGAGCCCTGCTGAGCTCCGTGTCCCTGTGTGGGGATGCCAAGCCGCCCGTGGTGCTGGGCGCATCCCTTCCCGCACCGCCGGGCGGTGGGAGCGGGTGCCGGGCACGTTGGCGGCAGGCGAGTGCGTCTCTTAGCAACTCCTCTGGTGCGTGGATCCTCCTGCTGCTGGGGAAGGTGTGAACACACACCGGGCTCTCACACTGCTCAGGCGCCTGGGGCTCCCCAAAGCACCCACAGTGACCCCAAGGGGGTGAGGGGTGCCCAGCGCCCGGCCATGGTGCGGGTCACCCGGTGTCTGCAGGGCCATGGGACGAGGCCGGAGGCTGCACGTCCTTGGGAGCTTTGCCTTTTCTAGCCACAGCTCCATTCTCTCTCCTCTGGGCCTTCTCTGTGGATTTGGAGCAGGAATCCCAAAGACTTCCTTATCTGGGCTGTGTTCCCTGATCACCTGCCAGACACTGGGATAAATTCTGATCCCGGTGAAGTGTGCGCCGTGATTACACAGTTACCTGCAACCTGCTACCAAGTGTGTGAGTGAGTTAGCGGGATAATTAACAGCTGGAAGAGCCTTACTGGAGATGTTATCAATCCCTGGAGTGCCTGCATCTGGAGGAGAATTTCCTTCTAAACTGAGGGTTGGAGGCTTGATACAGAAATGTCTGGAAGAGGGTTTTGTTTGTTGATGTTCCTGATCTGAAGATCAGACTCAGTGACCGGAACGATGGCTCATGGTCCAAAAATCCGTGACGGAAGTTGCCAGTGAAATCTCAAATTCAACTTCCTAAACTGAGTGCTGAGTCTTGCAGGACTTGCTTGTGTCCTTGTGCCAGATTCTTTTCCTGCAGGCAATCCCTTCATTTTTGAAAAGCAAAAGGCAGGGCAGTGCTGTGCTGCAGTGGGGATCGTGGGACTGAGCTGCCCACCCCGTACCGGGGCTGAGACTGTCGGTGTCACCGTGGGTGTGTCACCGTGGGGGTGTCACCGTGGGGGTGTCACTGTGGGGGTGTCAGCGGGGACGGTGTTGCTGTCACAGCTGTGCTTGCAGTGGAGCCAGAGACATTGGCAGAGCTCTACAGAACCAAGGGGGTCTGTGGCTGCTGCGGTGCTGCCAAGGAGGGAGGTGGAGTGGGTGTTCAGGGGCTGCTGCAGCCAGAGCCCTGCCAGCCCCACGGGCATGTGGGAATGAGCCTTTTGCGAGGAGTTTGGAGCCTGAGGTGGGTGAAGAGTCAGCTGTGGCTGCTCACGAGTCAGCCATGGTGGTGTTGCCGTGGGAAGAAAAGGAAAAGGAAACCTGCTCTGTTTTGGTCTCCTCCTTGAGCTGGAGCTTTGTTTGGAGGTGATGGTGGCAGAGTGGCTGTGGGGAAGTGGGACTGGGGAAGGCACTTGGGACAGAGGGACTGTGGAAAACTGGGGGTGGGAGAGGCACTGGGGGCAGAGGGGCCATGGGGCAGTGGGGCAGGATGTGGTGATGGGGGCAGAGGGGCTGTTGGGCATCAGGGCTGGGAGTGGCAGGTCAGGCTGGTCGCCAGTGTCAGCTGAATCACAGGCAGGACCTGGATGTTTTTGTTACTTCTAACCACCAAATTTGGACAGATTTTCAGGGGGCTTGCAAAAAACGATTCCCTCATCCCAGGCTGTTTCCCTTGCCAAATCTCAGAGACTGCTGCAAGCTGCTGAGCTCCGTCAAAGATTTCATATCTGCATAAAGCAAAATGATACCATCCTGGGGCTGGTGCAGCCCCTGCTCGCAATAAATGTGACCTCAAACACTGCGTCTCTGGGACAGGCTACAGACAGAACCGTATTAATAGAGTTTGTAATTAGAACAGTAAGTGCACAGTGCTTAATTTCTTAACTAGAAGTGAACTCTGAGCAGTGACCAGACCATGGGTTTGAGGAGGGCAGGCGATGCTCCCATGTAGGGCGTTATCTGAGGGACACATGGGACGAGTTGTGAGTGGCATGGGGTGGCAGGAGCCAGCACAAATCCACGGACAGACAGGGAAGAGAGCACCGAAAAGGGTGAATAGGGAAAGAGGATCATGATGCAGTGCTGAGAAGATGGTTATACAGAAGTCTTCTGGATGTGTAAAGCAGTGAAGGCAGGAGGGAGAGGTTGAAGGTAGATGAGGAGAAGTAGGTGAGAGTCCCTCAAAAGACCTTTTGCCAGGTGATGGGGATTGTTTCTTGATGTTCATGGTCATGCACATGCCTTGCAGCCCACTTAAAGCTCAGGTCCCTTGGGACATCTTGGAGAGGGCTTGAGCCATGGTGAGGACTTGGTAGCTGGGGATCAGGAATCTCTGTAATCAGTTTTACCCAGACCATGTGCTTTTCTCTTCATTGTCCTCCCACATGCCTCTAAACCCGTGTGGGTTCCTTCCTGCAGTTGAAGAAGCTGGGTTCCTTTAGGAAAGCTTTCCTCTACAATTTCCAGCTGTTGCTGCTCTGGCAGAGGCTGGGACTGAGGGAAGCCCTAGAGAATGTCTGTGATAGCTGGGAGCAGCCTGGCTATCCAAGAGCTCCACATCTGCTCTGCTGGGCAGGGGCTGTTGCTTCAGGGCCTGGCTTTGGCTGGGTATGAGACTAGGGTGGGCCATTGGGTCACTTGGTGTGAAGTCCATCCCAGGATTTTGGTGTGAACATCTCATGTCAGGATTTTAGCCTTAAATGAAAGGCCTTTCTGAGATACAGGCACAGCCCTGGGCCTGCTGCCTCAGGAGTTTTTTCCATCATTACTCATCCTACTGTCAATAAGTGGTGTCACTCTTCCAATTGGCATCTCCAACATCCTGGGTATTTTTTGTGTTTCTCTCTGAGGAAGGACTCCTTTGATACTGGGTATTTTTATGTTTAAAGCTGCTTGTACCAGTTAATGAGGTCACTTTGCTGTCTCTCTCTCTGATGAGTTAAATTACCTGAACCTCATCGTTCTGTTCAGTTCCAGCACGAGTCTTTCAGCTCCATACTCCATCCTTTCCCAACATGTTTTGAAACTGGCTCATGATGTGTTGATTCACAAAGAAAACTTGTAGGCAGGAGTTGCCATTGATGCAGGATCCTCTAGAAGAAGATGAGGAGGACCCTCCTTGCTGGAACCCCCCAGTCCTGCCAGGCTCGGGGAGCCCTGCACTGCGAGGCCACGCGCAGGGCTGGCCGTGTCCTCGCTGAATCAGCCTTGAGTAAATTACACCCTTTGGGAAGGAGAGCATTCTGCTTAGCCAGCTTTTTCCTGCTAATTCCATGACCTCTGCAGAACTGCCCTGTTTGTGTGTTCTTGTGAGTTCCTGAGGGCTGGGAAACTGCAAGGCACAGTGCTGGGGTGCTGTGGGGGGAGCTGTGAACTCCAGAGCTGTTGGCACATCCCTGCTTCAGACCTGGGCATTCTGGGCAGCTGTGTGGCTCTGGTAGTGCTACCCTTCTGTGTGCAGGTCCGGGCAGGGCTCCTCTGGCACTGGGGTCTCCAAATTTACTGGAAATTAAGTGCCATGGTAAAAGAGCACAAAAGTAGGAGACCAGGCAAATTGTGGAACCATAGAGTGGTTTGGGTTACAGACTATCTTGTTCCAACCCCTGCCATGGTCGGGGGCACCTTCCACTATCCCAGTTTGCTTCAAGCCCCATCCAACCTGGCCTTGAATATTACCAGGGATGGGGCAGCCACAGCTTCTCTGGGCACCCTGTGCCAGGGCCTCACCACCCTCATAGCAAAGAATTTCGTCCCAATATCCCATCTATCCCTGCCCTCTGGCAGTGGGAAGCCATTCCTTGTATCCTGTCCCTCTATGCCTTGTCCCAAGTCCCTCTCCAGCTCTCCTAGAGCCCCTTTAGGGTTCTGAGGTCTGCCTGGAACCTTCATTTCTTCAGGTGAACACCCCCAGCTCTCCCAGCCTGGCTCCAGAGCAGAGGGGCTCCAGCCCTCAGAGCATCTGCTGTTCTTATCACGTGCTTTCTGTTGCTTGGGTAGGGGGGTGCTACAGTCTTGGTGCAAAGACTCCCTGGAGGAATTCCTGAGGGCAGTGGGAAACGCTTCCTGAGTTGCCTTACCCATTGGCAAGGGAGAGCCCTGGGTCCTGCACTGCCATGTGTGCCCTTGCCTGGCTGAGTTGTTGGCAGGGCTGGCACTGCTTGGTGTGAGTGGCACAAGCAGAAGGATCTTTCTGGGGAGAGTCCTGGAGCATGTACTACTGTGAGGGAAGACCGTGGCCCCCTGGGAATGATGGACAGAGCCAAAGTATGGCTGGAGTAGCACACTTGGACAAATATGTTCCCTTTTTCTATGGAGTTTTATGTTGTGGCCCAGTTCATCTGGAGGCACCTTTGCCAGGGGCAGCTCTCACCTCACCGAGCTTATAGCTGGAGAACCTGGTTTCTGGGAAGAGTCAGAATGGACCCGGACTGTGCTGATCTGAGCTGTGTGAGAGCTGACGGCAAAGCTCCATGTGCTGGATCTCCTGTCCATGACAGCGGCACAGTCAGTGCCTGTGGAGGAGCTGGGAGCTGGTGCCTGTTCCAGAGGCATACTCCGGGTGTTTGGCCAGACATTGGCTGGTGTCCCTGCGCTGGCTTTGGGTCAGTGTGATGTCAGTCCTTGGTGGCTCCCTGCCCTCCCTTGTCCCACCATGAACTCCCAGTTTCTCAAGAGTTTCACAATTCAGTTGCAAAGAGTGTTTTCCAGCTTAGGGATGTTCTGGTGCTCTTGGCAGCGATGTCCCACTGACGTGGGCCTCTACTGGAACAGGGACAGTGGTGACCCTGTCCCTGGACCTGCCTCAGTGTTGGGTGTGGGGTGATCCCTCATGCATTCCTGCTGTGCCTGGGCTGGAGTGGCCAGGCTCTGCCTGGGAGCACCCAATGGGAGCAGTGCGAGTGGGGCCAGCTTTGGGCAGTCAACTGTGAGTCATTGATCTTCCATCCGCTTCCAGGAGCTTTCCCGAGCTGATGGAGTGTGCCTGCTTTCTGCATGGAGACCTTCGAGTATTTATATGGTCTGATCTGGACCTAAACTCTGTTTCCAGCTGGGCTGGCTGACACGGCACCTGGGAACATCCCACCCTGGGGAATATAGGGTGCTCTCATGCCCGGGGTAGTGTGGTGCAGCCTTTGGGCTGAAATTCCCTCTTGGCTGGAATGGATGTGAGGAGGATATGGGCAATGGCCACGCGGTCCAGAGGACCAGCTAGCCATGAGCTGAAGGACTGACATAAAAGCCTGGCTGCTGGGAACTGAGGGAATTGAGGGCTGTCCCAGCCTGTGATCAGAGCTCTGCACCTTGATGGGTACCTTGGCAGTGACATGATCCTCTGATCATGTCCTGCATCCTTCCCTGGCAGGAGGAAATCTTTTTTCTTCTGATTCCACCTTCCTGCTTTGGCATCTGATTTTTTTTTTTAATCTTCTTCCAGGACTTCCTGCAAGTCATTGCCTCCAACGACTTATTGTGTTCCTGCCTGCAGTGTTCTGCATGGAAGAGGCACCTGTGGTCTCACTCCTGCTGCCTGCAGCTCTGGGCAGCACTGGGAGCATAAAGCCTGTGGGTGCCTATTCAGGTGGATTTCCTGAAGTGTTTGTAGTGACAGCAAGGAGTCTTCTGGGGCAGGAAAGCTAAAAATCAAGATAATTTTAGCTGCTTCCTTACTGGAAGGAGGTTTGTGTGATTAAGACCTATCTTGCGTATCTGTTTGCCTCTCCTGCCCCAGTGACTTTCAGACCTGCTGTCTAGTTCCAACCAAACCCTGCTGCTTCTGAATTCCTGCAAATCCCGAGGAAATAGATATCCAGACAGAACAGAGTGCCCCAGCTTGTGGCACGTGGAGGGCAAGGGATGTATCCATCTCTGCCGGGTGTCTGGCTGCCGTGGGGCTGCATCTCTGCTGTGGAAGTCCTGGCTGTGAGTCACTGGGGAATTCCTGCTTGGGCTCATGTGTGACTTCTGGTTCTGGCCATATGATCTGCAGTGATGAAATCCACTCCAGCCTTGGGGCTCTGTACCTCATTCCCAGCTGCTGTGTCTAAAATCCCAGCTGGGTCCTGCTGCTACTGCTGGAGTCCCAGGGTTGGGAGCTGCCAAATCAAGGTTGCCAGCTCACAGTGGCCAGCATGGGCTCTCTGTCCCACACTCACTCCTGCAGCAGGCTCAGTGGGTGCTGACTCCTGCTCTTGGTTTTGGTCAGCTTTGGGTATTTACCCCAGCAGTGACTCCTGTTGTAGGGAAAAGGGGTTTGGCCTTCAGAGGGGCATTTTGGACATGGGCCTGGAGTGACAGGACAAGGGGGAATAACTTCCCACTGCCAGAGGTGGGAGACTGGGGAGAAATTCCTCCTTGTGAGGGTGGTGAGACCCTGGCACAAGTTGCCCAGAGCAGCTGTGGCTTCCCCATCCTTGGAAGTGTTCAAGGTCAGGTTGGATGGGACTTGGAGTAAGCTGGGTTATTGAAAGGTGTCCCTGCCCAGGGCAGAGGGTGGAACTGGTTGAGTTTTAAGGTCCCTTCCCACACAAACCAGTCTGTGATTCTACGATCAGGCTCTGGTGAGTGCTGTCCCTCTCCGGATGGATGGGCAGAACTGGAGGAGAGGTCCATGCAGGATGCCATGCTGGTGGTGGGTGCTGGAGGAGCACAGAGGTCCTTGCAGGATGCCGTGCTGGTGGTGGGTGCTGGAGGAGCACAGAGGTCCTTGCAGGATGCTGTGCTGGTGGCAGTTGCCTGAGGTCTCTGCTGTCCCTGACAGGAGCTGGGGGCTGCAGGGCTGGCAGTGCTGTGGCACTCCTGCTTGGCTGTGATTTGGTGTGAGGTGCTGCTCTTGTTCCTGGTTCTTCACTGCAGTCACCCCTTGGAGCCTCACCTGGATGAGTCCCTCCTGCAGAAGGTGCTATGGGAGCGCAGGGCTTGGAGCTGATTTACAAGTGAGAGGCAGGTGCTGATGAGCACGTGGAGAGCACAGAGATCATGGGACAGTGGGGGCTGTGTCAGGACATGGACCTCCCAGGGCAACCACCTCACGTGGGGTGGTTTGAGTGTTCCCAGTGGGCACAAAGCTCGTGAGAGCTTTGAAGAGCTCTTTGGAAGAGGAGAATAAAGTGATTTTGTATGGTCTACAGAGAGCTGTTCCCACATGAAGCACAAATGGAGAGAAGCAGGGAGGTGTTTGCTGGAATTCGGCAGCTGGGAAGTGGAGCTTCTGCCAGGTTTGGGAGGGAGACAGTGGAGGAAGGACAGTTGTTATGGAATGAGGCGTTTGGGAGGGGGAAGACACACAGCTCCTGGTTGACGTCACAGAAGAGGAGGACCCAGAGGGGGATTCAGAGAGAGTGTTGGCCTGATGAAGAGAGAGGTTGGGAAATAATTCCAGCAGCATCAGCGTTCTGGCTGAATAGGGATGAGACAGTATTATATGGTTTATAGGCAATTTTGGGGGAAAGGGGTGATAATGGTCAATACAGACTGGACACTGGGGGCCTTTGGCTGCATGGCTGGGGGACAAAGCAAGTTCCAGGGTACTGGAGCTTGTGGTGCTCTGCAGGGGTTTAGGGACAGCCAGGATGTGGATAAGAGAGAAAAAAGAGAGAGAGAGAGAAAGATTCATGAACTCTGTTACTGTCTGAGTCATGTCCTCAAGTCCCAGACAGGATCTGAACAATGTCCCCAGGCCCCGAGCAGCAAGGGCTTGAGGGGAGAGGGGACAAAGCTGGGATTAGTAGCAGCTCTCTTTAATCATGTGGAGCTCGGGCTTGTGGGTGCACACTTGAAATGCTGGAGGGGAAAAGAAGCTGAGGCTTCATTTTGGACAGGAGACAGTCCAGGAATAGAAAGGCAGAACTATGAATCATCACCCAGAGCTGAGGGATGGCATTAAATTAAAGCATGAGGCTGGCTGGAGGAAGTGTGGAGAGAGAAGGGAAGGTGCTATGGGCAGAGCCATGTGAGACACCCGAAAAACAGCAACACTGGAGGCGGAGAGTGAGGATGGTCTGTCTGAGGCTGGTGAAAAAAGCTGTAGAGAACCAGGAGGAGAACAAAGACGATAAAAGAATTGCTGGGATCAACGAGGACAAGGCACTGTGGCCAGTTTGGTTCCAGAGGGAGGAGATAACAGGGTCCAGAAGAGCCCAGAATCTTCACTGGGGCAGGAGCAACCTTGTGCAGTCCCCTGGTGAGATGGGAAAGGGCAGTGGGGTCCTCGGGTTGGGATGTCTGTCCTTCTGGAAAATGAAGGACTAGCTTTTAAAGGGCTGTCAGTGACACTGGACACCTTCCCAGAATACTGCAGAGAATTTGGAGAGAGGTGAATTTGGTGGGTGGAATACTGGGTGGGTGAGAAATTGGCTGGATACATCCAAAGGGTTAAGGTCAGTGGCCAGATGGAAATCAGTAATGAGTGCTGTCCCTCTTGAGTCCATTCTGAGACCAGTGCTGGTTAGTACTTTAATTAATGACACAAACAGTGCACCGAGTGCACTCTTGGTGTGTTTGCAGGTGACAGCAAGCTGAGGGGTGCAGGTGATGGGCTGGAGGGCAGGGATGGTATTCAGAGGGACCCTGACAGGCTGGAGGAGGAGGACTGTGGGACTCTTATGAAGTGCAGCAAGGCCAAGTGCAAGATCCTGCACCTGATTCGGGGCAATCTCCTGTCCCAGTACAGACTGGGACACCTTCCAGTAGACCAGGTTGCTCCAAGCCCTGTCCATCCTGGCCTTGGACACTTCCAGGGATGGGGCAACCACAGCTTCTCTGGGCAACCTGTGCCAGGGCCTGCCTGCCCTCACAGGGAAGATTTTCATCCTAATATCTAACCAAAATTTTGCCTTTTTGTTTAAACCATCACCCCTTTTATGTCCCCATCTGCCCATGTAAAACACCTGACATTGTATTTTTTACTGAGAACTTTGGTGTGTTCTTTGGACTCTGCCTCTGCTGGCCCCCTCTTTCCCCTTTGTGGTAGAGACTTGACAAAAAGGCTTAAACCTCCCAGTCCTCGGTGTCATTTCTCAGTGGCTTCTCTGTCCCCTGTGGAACAGGCAGAGCTTTCCTGGGCTCTTATACTGGTCCCTGGTGTACCCAGAAATTGCCTCTGGTCTTTGCTGGTCACCTCTCACTCCATGTGTGGCTGCTCTGGGCTCAGGCTGAGCTGCCACTCCTTTGCCTTTATCCTTATTAATCTGACCTCAATTCCAGTTTCCCTGTGTGTGCCTTCCCATGCCAAGCCCAGTACAGAGCTCGGGTGAGCCAGGTTGGTTTCCTACCACACTGGTTACCTCTGCACTGGTGTGATTTCAGTGTATGCCACCTGCACTGCTGCTTTGGGGGTATAACAGCTTTCTGTAGTTTCCTTTTGTTTGCTCTTTTTCTTTTTTTCTTGTGGATTTGCCTCCAATATGGAGTTTGATAATCATAGAATCATGGAATGGTTTGTGTTGGAAGGGACCTTAAAGCCCATATCCAGTCCCACCCTCTGCTATGGGCAGTCACACCTTCTGCTAGACCAGGATCTTCCAAGCCCTGTCCAGCCTGGCCTTGAACACCTCTGGGCACTGCCTGCCTTGATGAGATTTCTGCAATTTGCTGTCCTTCCTCCCAGATATCCTAAGAACTTATGGTCACTCTTCCTGCTCTTCCTCCTCCTGACAACTTTCCTCAGAGGATTGGCTGAAGAACGCTTTGGTTGACTGTGAGATGTGGAAATTAAGTTGGATAAAGTCCGAGAAAAAATTGAGGACAAAATGGCATATAACCTGGTGCAAGTGAGAAACGGGCATGGGAGGAGGTGCCCAACCCCTTCTAAGGGCTGGAGTGAGTTGTTGGGGAGGGGATTGGGCAAGGCAGTGTGGTGTTCTGTGAGCTGTGGTGGAGGGCATGAGGGGCCTGTGGTGGTGAGAGGTGAGGAGGGAGGACCCAAATAGTCCTCTTGGAGGAGAAAATTAACTAGTAAAGGGTGTCATCACCCTCCTATTCAGCTAAATAGATTGTTTGGCTGATTAATTTTTTTGGCAAATGTGTAGTTCAGCCTGAAAACCATCAGGAGCTGGAGAAGGGCTGACCCTCCCTGGTGAAGGGACCTTGGCAGGTCTCAGTGCAACATCCTGCTCCCATGAGGTCAGCATTACTATCCAGCCAGGTTGGGAAGGACTTTGTCTGCAAGGGTCTTGGATCCCCTATTTCTGGAGGTCTTAACACCCTTCCTGGGCAATACACTGAACAGAGCCCAATCACTGCTTTTTCAGTCAGTTGTTCCAGTCATTAATTCCTCCAGCTGCTGAGAGTTCCCATTTAATTCCCAATTTGCATTCATCTGATTTAAAGTTCCATTTTCTCACTTGTTTCTTTAGATTGGGCTAAATAAAACTTTGTTACCTGAATGTTATTCCCTGAGAAGTTTACTGTCACTTTATTGTCACTTATCTCTTGGTGTTCTTTTTGGGACATTTATCACATAGTGCTCATTAAAAGTCTCTTAGGGAGTTCATTTCCTCTGGTCTTCAAATAATTTTTATGGCTCTTCCTTACCCAATGTTTCTAAAATAAAAGACATTAGATTATAGGCAGCGTGCTCCCACTTGACCCAGCCACAGTTCTATGGACTGTAAATCCAGCTCCTTTCTCCTGACTGCTCTTTTTCATGGAATCCCAGAATGGTTTGGGATGGGAGGGACCTCAGAGGTCCTCTTGTTTCACCCCCATGGTCTGTGTGCATTAGAGCTCTGTTGTCTGGCATGTCCATCTGCTCCCTCCTTATGGTGGTGTTTCCACACCAACAGTTCCTGGTCATGCCCTTGCTGGTCCTATGTTGGAAATGGCCCCAAAAGGATGCAGTCTGTAGTTTGGGGCTGGGGGATCTGGCTGTCCCGATGTTCACGGCATTTGCAGCTTTGCCTGTCTCAGACCTTGCATAGCAAGAGCATTTTCTCAGTTGTGTGGAGCTTCCCAACATCACTGGAATGGCTTCAGGTGTCACTGAAATCCTCTTACCTGTTGGCCCGGACCTCTGGCTGTTCTGAGCCTGGTCCTGTAGCCAGTTCCTACTGTGTTTGTCGTAAATGACTTTGCAAAGTGTTGATTTATAGAGGGAATGTTGTATAGGAATGAGTCGTGTGGTCATGGAAACATGCACAAAGTTGTCTGTGTTATGGAGCCATGGAGCATTTTGGGCTGCAGAGAGCTTCAGGGTCACCCAGCCCAGTCCCGTGTCAGCCACACCTGAACCACCTGGAGAAGTGGGATCAGCTGTAACATGAATTGTTGTTTAAAACATCCAGTTCCATTGACTCTGACTCCTTGCCAGGAGCTGATATTGGCTGCTGTTGACTCTGGGGGTGAGTGGGATATGAGGTCACTTTGCTCTGTTCCAGCCATTCCTGAAGATCTCCGTTATTTTAATATTTATTAAAAATTAGCATAAGCAGGAGTGTGAACTCAGTCTTCCTTGCTCTTCCTCCCTCTTCCTAGCACCATTGCTTTCAAGTTGTTTGTGCTTTTAAATTCAAGTTATATTGTTTTAATGACACTTTCAGATTTGTTTTTTCTAATGGTTTTGCCATTCCGTGCTAGTCTGTGTTTGCTCTTCCCCAGTGTCTGAGTGCGGTGCCCCGGTGCTGTGGCGTGGGGCCCGGCAGAGCCCTGGCCCCAGGAGGGAGCTGTGCCCCCTGTGCGGGTCTGTCCTCAGCACAGCCGCTTCCTGCTGCTCTCAGCATTGTTACAGACTCATTTTCCTGAAGGCTTCAGCTTCCTACACCATTTTTGATACTTCCTGCATTCAAGATTACTTTGACATCTGTTTCCTCCTCTTTCTTCCCACTTCTTACCCTTTTTTGGGCAGATTGGATGTCACTCGCCTCCAATCTGGTTCAGGGCTTTTAGCAGGATTGTTGTCCTGGTGTTTTTATGGAGTGTTGAGATTTAGGCTCTCTGATAAATTGTTGTAAAAAATATAAAAACACAAACCACAACAAAAGCCCCGAACCCCATTTTAGAATCATGGAATGGTTTGGGTTGGAAGGGACCTTAAATCCCATCCTGTTCCACCCCCTGCCGTGGGCAGGGGCACCTTCTGCTATCCCAGGTTGCTGCAAACCTCATCCAACCTGGCCTTGAACACTTCCAGGGACGGGGCAGCTACAGCTGCTCTGGGAAAACTCAGGTTGTTCCTGCTTCCCTCCCCAGGTGCCAGGTCCTGACGCTGCTCTCCTCTTGTCCCTGGCTCTCACTGGGCCCACCAGGCTCACAGTGCTGGCCCAGCCCCATGTCCCCTCCTCTCCTTGAGCTAATTCTGCCGGTCCCAGAGCACGTCGGTGCTGCCAGATTTAGGTGTCACACTAAAATAAGTGCAGTCAGTGAGAATTTGGGTTACTTTATTGCTGAAGTAGCTGGTGGGCAGCTTCCTCCAGGTGAGGAGGGCACGGTGGTCAGAGGGACCGGGCAGGTCAGGCCCCCTTGCTGCCCCTGCACTGAGGGGCATGTCCCTGCCTCCTGGCACTGCCAGCTGCCTGCCTCAGGGAATGTGCTCTGGACAGGAGGAAACAGCCTCCAGTTCCACCAGGGGAGTTTTAGGTTGGATATTGGCAAAATTTTTTCATGAAAAGGGCTGTCCAGCCCTGGCACAGGCTGTCCAGGGCAGTGGTGGAGTCCCTGTCCTTGGAGGGATTTAAAAGCCGTGTGGATATGGCAGCTGGGGACGTGGCACCACAGTGGTGGTCCTGGCAGTGCTGTGGGAGCAGTTGGACTCAGTTGTCTCCGAAGACTTTTCCAACCTTAATGATCCGTGATTCCCTGACAGGCCTTGCTCCTGGCACATCAGGCTGCCCGATGCCCAGGGCAGGGGTGTTGGGGCTGAGGGGCAGGTGGGTGTGTGGGATGCAGGGTGAGCTCCGCGCTGGGCCCTGGAGCCAGTGGGAGGGCACACGTGTGGTCAGGCTGAGGGCTCTCCTGATCTGCTGTGATGAGGGATCCACAGCAGGGCCACTGGCGTGTCTGGGGACAGGCATGGTGCCCCTGTTCAGTGTGTCTGGAACATTGCTGGCAGCCCGGGAGACCCCTGTCCATAGCACTGCTGGGTCAGTGCTCTGCCCGACGCCGGGGCGCTCTGGGAGCCGCTGGCAGCACGTCCAGCAGCAAACCTGCAGCTGGAGCTGCCACGGCTGCGTGTGCCGGCCACATGGCCACGTCCGTGGGCCCTGCAGCAGTGTCCGAGGTGAGTCACTGGGCACGCTGTGACTCAGCCACAGACTCCCCCGAGCCGCTGGCTCTGGTGCCTGAGTCACTGCACTGCCAGGAGGGCTGAGCGCCCGCTGCTCCCCCTGGCCAAGGGGTGTCAGCCCCCCTGCCTGCCCAGCAGGGTCAGCCCCCCAGCCCGGACAGGCAGGCTGCGGGCACGATTGGCAAGGATGGAGGAGGAGCCCAGCCTTCCCCCAGTGCTGGAGTTGTGGAGCAGGGGGTCCCGGTGTGGGTGCGGGGTGAGCCCTGGATCTGTGAGATCTTCCTGGGCATCCTGGCAGTGTGTCCCGACAGCAGTGTGTCCCGACAGCAGTGTGTCCCGACAGCAATGTGTCAGAGCAGTGTGTCCCGACAGCAGTGTGTCCCGACAGCAGTGTGTCCCGACAGCAGTGTGTCCCGACAGCAGTGTGTCCCGACAGCAGTGTGTCCC
>JAWWEE010000074.1:256200-270679 GCA_035221455.1 Xenops minutus | reverse complement strand
CCGACAGCAGTGTGTCCCGGCGGTGTGTCCCGACAGCAGTGTGTCCCGACAGCAGTGTGTCCCGACAGCAGTGTGTCCCAGCGGTGTGTCCCGACAGCAGTGTGTCCCGGCAGTGTGTCCCGACAGCAGTGTGTCCCAGCAGTGTGTCCCGACAGCAGTGTGTCCCGGCGGTGTGTCCCGGCGGTGTGTCCTGACAGCATGGCCCCTCCACAGCAGCTCCACAGTCCCACGCTGCCTGTGTGGCACAGGGCTCTCGGGGGTGAGTGCTCACAGGCTCCATGTGCGGAGCAGCAGGAGGGACCGGAGGCCACAGCGGCGCTTTCCTGCCGGTACCTGTCTGTGCAGGCAGTCTGGGTGGGCAGGTGTGCAGCTGTGCCCTGGGGAGTTCTCTCCAGGGGCTGGAGGATAGTCTGGCCTGGAGCACA
Source organism: Xenops minutus (assembly GCA_035221455.1). Classification (NCBI taxonomy): domain Eukaryota; kingdom Metazoa; phylum Chordata; class Aves; order Passeriformes; family Furnariidae; genus Xenops; species Xenops minutus. Next base: position 270,254 of record JAWWEE010000074.1, on the reverse strand, counting down.
CCCAGCTTTCATGGGAAATCAGCTGTAGACATAGTTTCAGCCCTGGAGCTTTGCCAGCCCCAGGGTGGGGATGGTTCCACGTGAGCTCCCGCTGGAGCAGCCTCTTGCTGTGTCCCACAGCCTCCAGCATAGAAGATAATTTCCCTGCAGCTTCCCCAGGTCTGAGCTCTCAGAGCATGGCTGCAATTTCTATGGGTGGGCAGTTGTGCTCCTCAAGGCTGGACATCAGTGTCCTGACCCCCAGGAAGGACTTCAGGAGTGTGATTGTAATCATGGCAGGAGCGTGGCTCATGCGCAGGTGTCCAGTGTCTTCCAGGCATAGGCAAGGCAGCAGTATTCACATACCATGGAAAATTCCTCTCCATCAGCATGTTACCTGTTGGTCTGTGTGGCGGTTCATGATTAGAGCTGGGCTGAGCAATTTCAGTCCTTGAATTGGGCATAATGTCCAGGAGAGGCTCCTTGTGCAGGACTGCCTGGTCCCACCAGCTGAAGGTCCTGCTGACCACAGCAGGGTCAAGGCGTGGAGTACCCAGAGGGGATTTTGCGGCAATGGCATTTCAAAGTGTTTTCCTGGCTGGGCAGAAGGCAGAGGAACAGCTGTTCTCCCCTCTTCTGGGAGGTGTGTTCATGTTACCCTAGAGCTTCCTGGGCACAGGGAGCTCCCCTGATCTGCCTCAGCATCCTTGGTGATGCTCCTATCATTGCAGCTTTTATCATGGTGTTTGTTCTGCAGACCCAAGATACATCTCTCAGGAGGCTTGTGATGCTGCTGGGTCCTTCCCAGCTTTGCTTTCAGGAAAGGCTCATGGCTGCACGGTGCAGTGATGACAGTGGGGTGGGACAGGGTAGCCTGTGTCAGTGATAGCAATTCTCATCTCAGCTCTGTGCTGTCGCTGGGCTCACCAGAAGCACTGTGGTGCTTCACTGTGTCAGGGGAAGGGGAGGCACTGGCTGGTGCTGGCCGTAGTGCCTGGAGCCATCCCATAGCTCCATGAGTGACTCAGGAGCACATAAAGCCTTTTCCTGCTGCTGAGACACCAGAGAAGCCTTGGTCAGCAGGATTGCTGTGCGTCCTCCAGGATCAGCTGCCTATGGACAAGCTGGCACTCGACCGAGCCACCGTCAGTTGGGAGCTTCCATGTCCTGACGTGCTGACATGGGAGACTGGCTGGTAAGGGAAGAAGGATCAAACACCTGAGTGTGGCTGGGAGCAGGGTGGTGGAGTGGGCAAGCACAATCTCTTCTCCTGGCGCTGGGGACAGGAGTGTGATGGGTTTAACAGTTAAATTCCCAATGTGGGTAATTGTCATTACACTGAAGTCTCTAATTCTGCTGTTTCCATGGAAATAGAACGATCTTGTGATTAAGATGTGAGGCTGAGGTGGCAGCATTTTGGTCCTTCGGAGCTGCAGGCCCTTGTTCTCTCCCAGGATCGTGTCTGCCTGTGAGGGGAGACATACATCTGCACTTATGCAGGAATCTGGGTACTTGCCCTGAGAAAGGTGTCCAGAACCCCCTGCCTCACCCCAAGGATCCTGGCAGAACCTATTTAGGTGCCTTGAGGGATGGCATTGGTTGTGCTGTGTTAGCTGAGCAGGCTGTAGCCAACGGGAGCTGTGGGATCCAGAAGTTGGAGAAGTTGGCTAACATGGTGTCAGGTGGCTGGGATGGAGGTGACGCCACCCAAGTCAGCTTCCCCGGGCTCCTTGTCATCGATCTCAGGCTGAAGTAGGAGTGAGAAGTAGGTTGGGTGACTTGGGCACTGAAAGTGCTGATTTCTCTCCGTGCTGTGGGAGGGCCGAGGGTGCTGGATCAGATGCAGAGCTGTTAAACCACAGATGGTTGGAGTTCAGTTCGAGAGGGGGAGGAGTAAGAGTTGCAAGGGGACCCACTTTAATTCTGGCAGCCTCCTGCTCAGGGTGGTTGTTCTGAGGGGACAAAGGGCTGGTGGGGCTCAGCAGAACCTCTTCCTTCAGAGCTGCTGAGGGAAAGCAGCCTCTGCAGAGCAGATCCATTTTTGGGGGGGCAGGGACCTGCAGCCCACCACTCCCAGGTCCCCCAGCTGCCTTACCTGGCTGAGTGGCCTTGGAGTTTCTCCTGCTTCCTTGTCTCACATAATGCCTTGGCTGACATGGAGGATATGGTAGCTTGTGTGGTCATAGAACCCAGAATGGTTGGGGTTGGAAGGGACCTTAAGGGCTCATGCGGTTCCACCCCATGCCTTGGGCAGGGGCACCTTTCATTTACTTCAAGCCCCACCCAGCCTGGCCTCGGACACTTCCAGGGATGGGGCAGCCACAGCTGCTCTGGGCAACCTGTGCCAGGGCCTCACTACCCTCAACAGCAAGACTTCCTTCCCAATATCCCATCTAACTCATCTTTCTGTCCATGGGAAGCCATTCTCCTTTGTCCTGTTCCTCCATGCCTTGTCCCAAGTCCCTCTCCACCTTTCCTGGAGCCCCTTTAGGCACTGGAAGGATCTCCAAGTTCTCCCTGGAGCCTTCTCCAGACTGAACACCCCCAGCTCTCCCAGCCTGGCTCCAGAGCAGAGGGACTCCAGCCCTCAGAGCATCAACTTGGTGGACTGCAGGGGATGAAGGTGGATCCAGTCCCATAAAAAGCAAATATCTGCATCCTCTGGTTTCTGCTGCCTTGGGAGAGCTGTGCTGGGCTGGTGGGTTCAGTCAGAGCATCTTGCTGATTGTGGGGTACATGTTGTGGTAGAAGGCCAGCAGGGAAGAGGATTCCATTCCCTCCTGGGACCTGCTCCTATGGCTTTGGGCACTGTGACACCACACAGGTATGGGAGTGTAACAGATGTGTGAGCTGTCCGTGTGAACCCTTGTTCCCCTGTTTGTCTGTATTTTTGCCTTTCCTGGCTTTCCTGTCAGGGAAGGGGATCATGTGTAGCCCAGGGGAAGGTGCATTTCAGTTTGGTGTGTTCAGACTGTGCAGCACCCCAGTTCAGACTGTGCAGCACCCCAGTTCATGCTGTGCAGCACCCCAATTCAGAGGTTGGAGACTGAGGGTGAACCATGGGGCAGATTCCACAGCTCCATGGATTCAGCTTGGAAGATCTTTTTTCTGGCAGAGGGATCTCGCTGTGGAAATGCTGGGGCTGGAGTTGCAGGAAACACTTGCTGGGCCCTGAGCAGAGCCCACTATGGCTTGGCAGATCAAAGTCTGGAGCGCTGAGCTCCAGCTCGAAGCTGGGAGGTCGATCCGCTCTTCAATTCCTCACTCAAAGCTGGAAAAATGTACAGCTTTGGCCAAGCTGCTGTGTTTTTCCCTAACCTCCTTTTTGGAAGTGTCTGAATTGCTTTTGCTGAAACTTCCATAAATACCAGCCCAATCCAGCAGGTGAGCATGGAAAATGTCAGTGGGAATGTGGGTTTGGCAGGGTTTGGCAGCCCTGGACTGCCACAGGGATGGTGTGACAGCCCCAACCATGGCAGTGCCCGTGGCTCAGTGTGCACATGGGGAGAGGGGATAAGGGGAGCCCCCTCCTCTGCCACTGCCAAAGGGGCTCCAAGGATTCCTCTGCCATTAGCCTGGCCTTTGCTGCTGTCCCACTGGCCCTTGGGGCTGGGCTGTGCCCTTCCTGCTCTCAGCACAGAACTGTTCCCAAGTCCAAAGCCTCATCTTGTGTTTCTATAGCCTTGCATGGAGCTTTTGTCCTTGGATTTGCCCAGTTGTCCTCTGAGTGCCGCCACAGCCCCAATGAGGCATTACACAGCAATGCTTTATGTGAAGAAGCCTCCGGTTTTGGACCTGCCTCATGGGATGTGATGTCCCCAGGTTTCTGCTTCAGAAGGAACAGTGAACAAATTGTTCCCTGGTGGCCTCCTCCTTTCTTCTCCTGGCATGGAAGGCTTCACTCCCCCTCTGCCATCTTCCTTTCTGGGCTCCCTGTGCAGAAGCTGTTCCATCCTGTCAGTCATCTCCAGCCCCGCTCAGCACCTTTTCAAGTTTCCTCCTGTGTTTTGGAGACCCAGGTCAGAAGCACTGGGGAGGGTGAGGACTGTGGGTTGGGGTGAGAACATCAGAGTATTCCCTGTCTTGTTCTCCATCCTTTCCCTAATGCTAGTAGCCCCTTTGCTTTTTGATTGCTGCTGAGCAGTGAACTGACATTCACAGGATCATGGAGTGACGGAATGTTTTGGGCTGGAAGGGACCGTAAAACCTATCCAGTCCCACCCTCTGCCATGGGCAGGCACACTTTCCACTAGATCAGTTTGCTCCAAGCCCTGTCCAACTTGACCTTGAACATTTCCCGGGATGGGGCAGCCACAACTGCTCTGGAAAAAGTGTTCATGGAGTTGTAGAGAGTAACCCCAGGATTTGATCTGAGTGGTGAGAACTTGCAGCTTGTTCTTGCAGATATAACATCAGAATTGTTTGTTTCTGATGATCCGACTTCTCATTGGTCACCTGTTGTTCTGTCAGTGGGACACTCAGGATTTTAAGGTCCTTTTGCAAATGCTCTGTGCCTTCCTCCCTTGCAACTCCAGGGCTGCAGATAGGGCCATGCTGCCAGTGAAAGCTGTGCACCTGGCTGGTGAGCAGAGCCCCCTGTGAGCCTGAGCCTTGGTCTGAGCCCTGTTGGATCTCTCCTTTCTCCCAAGCTCCTTCCAGCCAACTGTGTCCCTGACCCAGGCAGGTTTCCTGTTTGCCGACCTTCTGGCAGTGAAGCAAAGCTGTGCAGGCACTTCTACTTGGGACAGATCTCTCCCAGGGAGGGAGGCTATGGTCCTGTGCTCCTGGGGTGCACAGGATGGTCTTGGAGAGCACAGTGTGGTTGTGGGATGCATGGGGTGGTCCTGGGTATCCCATTGTGGTCCTGGGGTGCACAGTGTGGTTCTTGGGTGCACATTGTGGTTTTGGGGAGCACAGGGTGGTCCTGGGATGCACATCATGGTCCTGGGGTGCATGTTACGCTCCTTGGTAGCCTGCCCTCTGTGGTGGCCACACTCTCTCCCTGGTAGCCCTACCTCGATGTCTCAGTGCCGTTCATTCCCACCTTCTCTCCAGCACAGCACAGAAGCAGCTGCATCTAAGGAGCCCTGGTGAGGTGTGAACCCCACGGCCCTGCCTGGGGCTTGCCCAGGCAATACTCAGGTGTCCTGACTGTGCCGCAGATTTCAAGGTGAGCAGCATCACACAGTGAACACTGGAGTTGTTGGGACTGGTGTCATGGTGTTACCAGTGGTACCAGTTTGGTGCCAGACCTGGGCATCCCCAGGATGGTTCCCAGCAGCATGTCACTTTTACCAACATGATCTCTTGGGAGCCATCCCAGCCCCTTCCTCAGTACTGGATCACCTGCAGATAGGCAAGGAAGGCAGGATGTTCCCTGTCCCTCGCAGCCCCTGTAATGCCCCTATTCTCTCCTGGAAAGTGGAGCAGCAATGCTGTTCTGGGGACAGTGTTTGGGTGACACTCACCCATTGCTGTTCCATTTCAGGGGTTGGTGTCACTAAAGCCAAAAGACCAATAAAATGATGAGCTGCAGGACTTGGGAGAGAGAACACAAATAGCAAATGCAGTAATTTCAAAGAATGTTGTGTTTGTGCCCAAACCACCCAAAGCCCTGTTAATGAGGGAGGCTGTGCCAACAGCCAGGCTGGCACATGGAGGGGGGCGGTGCATCCAAACAGTGGGACTGGCGCAGGATTTATCCTGAACAGGGGAAGAGTTGGTGTTAGAGAACACAAATCAAGAGTGGAAATGAGCAAAGGGAAGGGACAGGACACGAGTGGCTGTTGGAATCCAGCTGGACATTGGAAATTGGGAGGTTTATTTAGAACAGGGATGTTTTTAGCTATGATGGTTGTCTGTGCTGGCTGAAACACAGGGTATGAGGAGCTGTGCAGCATGAGCATGTCCATCTCTGCTTGAGGAGATGGAATCCTTTTTCTGGAATGGTTTGTCAGGGTTAAACAGCAGCTGCCAAAGGCAGGTGTTTTCACATTCCCAGCTTTGGGCAGCTGGCACCCGGAGCCCTGGGAACTGACTGCAGAGCTCCCTGGGAGCTGGCTGTGAGAGGATGAGCAAGGCTGGAGTGGGCTGACGCTGTGCCAGCCTTCAGCAGGATCCATGGATGACTCAGGTATTTAGGATACAGTTAGGCTGATATTGATCCCTGGGAAAGCAGTGGAGTGCCTGACATAATCCGAATTAGTGGAGAATTAAAGAAGGGAAGTGAGTGCCGAGTGACGTGGTTTGATGGGATCTGCTTTCCATGACACTGAGAACAGCTTCTGAGCAGAGGAATTAGTGAAAGGCGTTAATGATTAAATAACACTTTGAGGCTTCTTTTTGGTATTTTGGTTAGGACAGAGGCATCTGATGAAGGAACTGGAAGAGTCAATGGTCAACATAAGACGTATGAAGTGAAGTAAGAATTGAGGTCTCAGTGTGTATTTATGAACACAAACTGCGCTGGAGCAGGTTTGGGTGAATTCTGGGGATCTGTCCTCACCTGATGGCATTTAGTGTTTATATTGGTTCCTGGAAAAATCATCAAGAATAAGCTGGGTGCAGAGTGGTGCCCAAAACCATTCCCTTCTGCCCTGACCACACGGGAAGGTGGTGTCGGTGCCGGTGCGGGGCTGAAGTTTCCCTCGGTGCTCTCTGTGGTCAGGTCAGGCAGAGACACTGCTGGGACTCACTCAGGGAGCCGGGACCCCTTGGGCCATGCTGGGACTCAGTCAGGGAGCCAGGACCCCTTGGGCCATGCTGGGACTCAGTCAGGGAGCCGGGACACCTTGGGTCGTACTGAGACTTGGCATTGGTGGGGAGACATGAAATGAGGGTCAGCGAAGCCGAGGATGTGGGCTGGGCAGAACGACGTGGGGAATGGTCCCCTCCTTGGTCCCTGGGGTGGGATGTGGCACCCATTGCCATTCGGGGGGATGAGCCTGTGCAGGCTGAGGCATGTGTGGCTGCAGCAGGAGCCTCAGGGGATGGTGGGAACGGAGAGCCAGGTGTGAGACCAGCATCTTCCGTCCCACCTTCCGGCTGTGGCTTGTGGCTTTTGGTTTCTGGGTTTTTCTGCTGCCTGTGGTTGGTGGTTGGTCTCTGTGCAGAGGCCTGAGGGAGGAGCCCAAAATGCCCAGGTTTGCCAGAGCTCAGCTCACCAGAGTCCTGGGGTCTACAAAGGTGAGAACTGCTGGAGACGGATAGCACGGGGAGGCTGCTCCTGGGCTCAGAGCTGGAACCCTCATACCAAGGTGGAAGCAGAAGCAGGAGGAAACACCAAACCCTCAGCCAGCCTGGAGCAGGGACTGTGGCTCAGGACCCACGTGGGCTGGGACTGGCTTCAGCTCCCCCCAGACCCTGAGGGCAGCACCTGCTGTGTGAGTGGGTTCATTGAAAGGGATGATTTCACCCACAGCATTTGTTGTGAAGGTGAGTTTCATGTACCAGGTGACATTTTTAACATCCCAAGAATGTTGTTTCCTTCTCTAAATCCGTTATTTGTGAGCACTGAAGCTCTGCCTTGGGGTCTGGAGTCTGTCTGCAGGGAGGAAGCTGGTTTGGGTTTCCTGGAGAAGGTTGTCAGTGGCTGGAGTGCTGCAATCCCCCCTCTCCAGGTGGGATATGCAGGGATTACTAATGCTGTTCTCACCGCTGACTCTCACTGTTTGTGGCAAAACAATCTCTGCCCGTGTGTGGATGCCGTTAGTCACCACGCTCAGATCAGGAGGATGATGAGGTGGGAGCAGCAGTAACACAGCATTTGTTGGGGTGCTCAGGCCCATGTGAGCATCTCATGGTGTTATCACTCTTGCTAGCTTTTTAGCTTGTGTTTTGAAAATACTTCCTTTGCCTTCTCTGTTGTTCCTGAGCAGGTGCCTGAGGGAACAGGGTGGAAGGACAGGACCTTTCTATGGCTTTAATTGTTTTGCATGTTTCCCAGGGAGGGAGGAGTGACCTCAGAGACCTTTGTGAAGCACTGTTGAGAACATCCCTTTGGGGCTCTGGGCTTCTCCCTTTTCCATAGGGCTTGGTGCCTCTCCAGTCCTACCTTTTCCTGGGAGTCTGCTCTTCCCAAAATTTTTGTGCCTGTTGTTGATGTCTGTGATGCCACATGCACAGAGCCAGAAGGACCCAAGGACAGATGGTCTGTCTGGTCAGTGCAGACTTGACTTGGGGGGCCCAGGCTCCATGCAGTGCTGGAGTGGGTAGGAGGGTTTGCATGTGGGTGAAGGAATGTCCTGTATCTGCTGGGCATGCGAATGTAACCATGTCACAGTCATGTCTGAAGGAGCTCTACAGCCATATCTAAAGGACAGCTCCATGACCATCTTTCGCAGGCTGTTGTTGGGTCTCTGCCTTCCTGTCAAGTTAGAAGAGATTTTCCAGCCTCCTCCATCTCCTGCCCAGGGAGCCGTGTTCTTCTTCCAACCTGCACATGGATTTTCCTCTCCTCTGAGTTCCACTGCTACACCCTTCACCTATTAGTTTCACCCTGTTCCTATTTTTTTTGGTAATTTCTCCTTTCCTCCCCTGCTTTTGGAATAACCTGGGGGATTTTCACTGTTTAAATGATTGTTATAGAAGGGATTTTAAAGCCAGGGTGAGGCTTGAGAACCAGAGGAGGGCTCCTTAGTCCTCTAACCAAATTTTCACATGGGCTTTTGTCTTTGGATTTTAAAATACCAAGGAGATTTCACAATGTCTGGCCTAATCATGCTGAGTCTGCTCAGCCATTGCTGGAGTATCACTGGTGAGGAGCTTGGGAATTGGGAACATCCTGGTGCCTGGAGACAGACTGGTTCCATGGGAATGTCCCTGTACCTGGAAACAGCCCAGTGCCTGGGGATAGCTGGTGCCTGGGGACAGTCAAGTGCCTGGGAACATCCTGGTTCCTATGAACATTCCGGTGCCTGAGAGCATCTCAGTGCTTGGAAGCATTCTGGTGCCTGGGGACAGCCCAGTGTGTGGCTGAGAGCACTGCAGGGCTGCCCATGCCCCAGAGTGCAGGTACCAGACTACCTGCTGATTTAGTCAGGATACTGGTATGAACGTCCCTGTGCACAGAAGGGCCTGGAGGTGGCTTAAGGAGCAGAAGTGATCATTGCTGGCTTGGTTTTATATTACACTCCATAGGTAACATCCCAAAGTGTTTCCTTCCAAGGCTTCCCCGTGACACTGGGGTCTGGAACTGCTTGGGAAGTGTCATACCTACATCTGTCTTGCAGTGTGTGGGTGCAGGATCTGCAGCACAGCTGCCCTCACAGGGTCCGTGGCACAGCTGCCCTTGCTGGAGGGCTGGCAGCGATTTGGTGCTTGATTTCTGTCCTTGGTGTGCAAGAGCATCCTTGCCTACGAGGCCATGCCCTGTTTGGGTGACATGGGCTTGACCTCATGTGTGTAGGAGGGAGGTGTTTGCTTCAGTGCTGCATCCTGAGGTGGGGAGAAGGTGGCAATTTGCTCATCAGCAGCTCAAGGTTTGCAGCAGGACCTGAGCTGGGGGTGCGCAGAGTGGGAGGAGGGAGGGAGCTGGTGCTGGAGTGGGGCTCTCTCCTGTGCCTGCTGTTTACTTCCCGGCTGCTGTTAACTCTCTGCTGGCTGGGTCTGTTCCTCCTCTCCATGGAAACTGTAGGGAACAACCTGCTCCTCTTGCCTTGGAAAGTCAGTCAGCCTGTCAGATGTCAAACCTGGGGCTCTGCGCTGAGAAGAGGGGATGAGGAAGGAGCAGGGCAGGGCAGGGGGATCCAGCTGGCAATGAGGGCCTGTGCTGGAGCTTGAACCTGGAGCAGTGCTGACTGTGTGGAGCTTGGACCTGGAGCAGTGTGTCATCTCTTTGCCCTGGGACCCTGGGGATGTGCAGGGGCTGCAGGATGGGTGGGGGTTTGTCAGTGGAGAGGGTTGAGGATGTTGTCTCTTGTGAACAGGGTGGTTGGGGTGACCAGAAAAGGTTGTTGGGGTGGTTGGGGTGACTAGAAAGGGTTACCACAGTGGAGCTGTGTGGTGTGTGGTGCTGCTGTGTGGGATGTTGAGCACCACAGCAGCGCTGGCTGTGCAGGATGCTGAGCCCCATAACTGAGCCCAGAGCCTATGGCAGGACTCAGTGTAAACATGTCCCCCTGCTCAGGGTCAGGGAATGCCTCTGTCTCCTCCCTCCTTCTGCTGGGCTGAGGATGGCTCTGTCCTCGCCCCTTGGGGCACCAGGCATGGCCTGGCCCGTGCCACCGCCTCCGAGTGACGGTGGTGACGGTGCTGCTGACGCAGGGGCAGCGTGGGCTGTGACGTGGGGCTGCGGGGGCTGCGGCGCTGCACCCCATGGCTGGGCCGCCGAGCCTGCGCCCCCGGATGCTCCGGTTCGGCAGAGCCTCATCTGTATTCCTGGTGCATGGCTGAGCCGGCTGGAGCTGGTCTGCGGAGCCCGGCAGCTCTGGCGCTGTCCTGGAACAGCACTCGGGGTCCTCCTGCAGCTGCGGGGTCTCAGCCACCATCCATGGCACTGCACAGAGCCCTCCTGCTCCACTGCTCCAGCTGGACAGCGTGTGCTGGGGGTCCTGGGTGCCCCATAGCCTGCCCACGTGGTGTGGTCACCTGTCCTGCACCCTGTCCTTACTTTGTCCCTGGCTGTGATGCTCAGCCTGGTCTCCTGCCCACGGTCCCACCGCCAGCACATTCTGCACGGGGCTGTTGTTTTTTGGCACTCACAGTCCTGGGAGCATGTAGGGCCTCAGTCTGGCTTGTGTCTGTCATGTGCTCCTGGTCTGCCTCTGGCATCTGCCCACTGCCAGGGCACTGGGAACCTATGGGGCCATCCGTGCTGGCAACCTCATCCCTCATCCCCAGCTGCTGAGACAATGCCAATACCTTGTTCACGCTGGATGTGTGGGGCTGCAGGGGTTCCCCCAGACTCAGGCTCCTCTGCAGAGGGACAGCACCTTCAAATCCAGGAGGGATAGTGAGTGCAGGTGTCCCATCCTCCCAGCTGGACATCCCCCTGGCAACACAATCTCTGTATCTGCAGGTGTCCGAAGCAGCAATACCTGTTGGGTCTGGGGGAGCAGTGATAACAGTGCACTGGATCTGGGAGAGTGCAGGAATACCGGTGCCATGGGGTCTGGGAGAGCACCGTGGAGTATTTGGTCATGGCTCAGACTCCTTTTCCATTTTGGGGCTGCACCCTGAATGTCCCACCAGGGCCAGCCAGCACTGGAAAGTTCCCTGGCTCTTGGACTCCTCCTGTGCAGCTGTTGTCGAGCCTTTCATGGATTATGTTAATTTTAGCCAGATGTTCTTGGCCATAATATTTGTACCGTGCGTGTGACTCACAGAAGTGCCGGTAAGATGCCAACTTGCTTCTGTCCCCAGGTACCTACCATGGGTCAGATTGTCAAAGCCTGATGTCCCTGTTACTTGCTGGCTCTTGGAGATACTTCTGGAGCTCTGCATGGTGCCAGGAACTCTGGCTGAGCTGCCGCCCACCAGATGGGTGAGCTGTCACCTGGCATTTGTGTTAGACATGCACACAGCAGCAGTCCAACCCAATGTTGTCGTGGCATGAACTGCCAGAGAAGAGATGTGTAAAGGCATGTGGGGCATTTTGGTGGTGGCTGTCCCCAAACACTGGTGGCTTCTGCTCTCATTCTCAAAGTAATTCCTCTGTTGGTGGAGGGCTGGGGCAGAAAGAGCCCATGTGCTGCTGAGACCTGGCAAGGTTTGAGCCCGTCCGTAGATGCAGGTGCTCCACAGCCCTCAGCCTCAGATCTTGGACTGAGACTGTTTCAGCCTATTTCAGATGTAGCAATAATGTCAAGGGGATCATATCAATGCACACATCAGTGCACAGAGTGTATGGAAACCTTTGCTGCAAAACAGCCTAATTAGGTAAAGACACCATTACGCTGTTAATGTGGTAAAAACCAGTATCTTACTGGGATGCAGCAGGACAGGTGGTGTACCTGTATTTCTTCTTGGGATGCTGGAGGCCCCAGCTGAGTGTTGTTCCTGCATTCTGGCTCTGTGTTTAAGAAAGGTGGTGACAAACTGTGGAGAATTGAGGGGCTGCAATAAAAACATAAATAGCTTTAAAAATACAATCCATAGTTGGATAGGGAAGGGGACATCATTGGCTGAGGGGAACTCTCTGTTTTTCAGTAGATTTAAGGGAGATTTGGATGAGGTCACTGGAGGAGGAAAAGCTGGAGCAGGAAGGAGGGCACAGGGCTGGAGGGGGGAGCCTTGAGGAGGTTGCAGGGGTAGGTCACACAGACCCAGCACGTCTGGTCCCACCTCAGTGGGCAGTGTGCAGTGCATTGTCTCTCCAGCAGACAGTCTGTGCTTCAGCGACACCTCACAGCCAGAACCTGCCAGAATATTTTAAAAAGCTGAGACTTGTGGAAGGGGAACCATCTGGCGCTGTCGGGAGCACGCGTTAAACACAGGATTTGGGAAGGGATGGATATAGACAGTCCTGTCTCCCTATAGAAACAGCTTTGCATCCCTGGGAGCACAGAGCTGTGCCAGGCATGGTGAGAAGCAGCTCAGGAGGATCCTGCCCTGGTTCCCTGCCCAGGGGCAGGTACACGTGCCTGAGGTGTCCCTGAGAGGTTGGCTCTGGCAGTCCAGTCCCTGTAGTCAGCCCTGTCCTGTGTTCAGTGCTTTGGAAGACGTTCCCTTGTAATTGCTTCCTGCAGAATTCCTCATCCTCGCTGCAGTGCGGCTGCTCCGGGAGACGGGACGGCAGATGCTGTGGATGCGGGTCAGACCCAGTCTGGCAGCTTGTGTGTTCCTGTGACCTTGGCACAGATGGCAGAGACGCAGCTCTGGCGGGTTGTCAGGCGCCTTCTGCTCGGTCACAGGTACCGGTGCCCATTGGCTCAGGAGGGAGGGGAGCGGCGTGTGCCCATCGCCTGCCCCCTGAGCATGGCCATGGCATGGGGAGGGACAGCTCTGAGCTGCTGCTCCGTGTGTCTGGCAGAGGGTACCGGGGAAAGGAACTGCAAGGATAGAGCTGGAACTGTCTGACAGGTGTGAACACTCAAGGGAAAAGCAGGATGTGCAGCCCTGGGAGAAGCTCTGGGTGGGAGCTCTGCTCCCATGTGCCGGGATGGGGGTCTGTGGTACTGACAGGGAGGGAAGGCAGATGGTGGGAACTGTGGGCTTGGGAGAGGATGGAGAAGGGAGGAGATGGGGCTTGGTTGAGGCACTGGCTGTGCTGTGGGGAGGCAAAAGACTGAAGGTGAGGTTTGGCTGTGTCCAGAGCTGGGTGCCTCCAGAGAACTGGAGATGGTCCTGACTGTGGAGGAAGTTGAGGAATCAAAGAGAGAGCAAAGTTCAACAAGGTGTTGGGATTTCTGAAGAGTCGAGGCAGCAGAGTCAAAAACTCCTGCGTGAAGAGAGGAAGAAGCAGGTGCTGGTGTTAAGGTGTTCCCTGAAGAGGCCTGGAGAGGCAGAAGACCTGGGCTGGGTCCATAGGTGGGATTTTCAGAAAGGTAAAAGTAGTTTAAGGGGGAGTCAAGCATCTTTTTTTTCCCCTCCCCAGAGGGAGCACAGATCATGCTGGAACTGTGAAGGAGGAAAGCCAGGAAGAGGTGTTGGGGAAAAGGAGGAGAGCCCTGGAGCGGAACAGGGACTGCAGGCAGTAATGGGGGATGCTGGCGAAGAGGTGGCGGAGGGACTGCAGTGGGTACTCGGGAAAGAAGCGGCCTGGAAGCAGGCTCAGAGTTTAACCAGGGTGGGTTTGAGTGAGGAAAACGACTTTGCTGTGGAAGGAGACAGGAGCAGTGCCCGAGGGGTTTGCACCGGTCCCGGTGCCCTGTGCCCGGCCGCCCTCTGTGGAAGGCTGTGGCTCGGGAGGGCTCTGCGGGTCGGTGCTGCGGGTGCCGGTGCTGCTGCGGGTCCGTACTGGGGCTCCTCAGCTGTGCCTGGGCACTGGCGCCTCTCGGGCATCGCGCGGCTGCTGGGGGCGTTCGCTGGCACGGCACAAGTTTGGGGAGGGCGAGAAGGCGCCAGGCAGCAGCTGGATGTGGGTGCAGGGCCGGGGGGGCGGACGGGGTGTGTGTGCCGGGGTGTGTGTGCCGGGG